>CAEFZX010022139.1:0-109934 GCA_903066825.1 Alfaro cultratus | reverse complement strand
CTTAGGCCTTCTAATGAGCCATCATTTGATCCAGGTGCGTTAAACCAGGGACAGAACTAAAACATGCAGGATGCCGGCCCTCGAGGACCGACTTTGGGCACCCCTGCCATAGAAGCAAAGAAAGAAACCTAATGGACTAACCTCCACTGCTGCTTTTTATGGGGATCTTATAGAAAATTTCCCTTTAGGGAAGATTAAATTTGATATTTTTTAAATTCAAATTACTACCTCCAATGAAAATATGAAAATCTTACCAGGCAAAGTGTTACATATTATTTAGACCATTTTTTTCTGACCATGTTGTTTGTTGATTTATTTCTCCCAAACTGTCTCTTTGATTTGCCGCATATCCCTTTTACTTAAGCTCTCAGATTTCACGCTTTACATTAATCATTCTGGGAATAACGCATTAATCCAAGGCATGAAATTATCGTCTCCCATTTCCTTTTCTTTTGCAGCAACAATGGATTTGGCTCTGTAAACGGATTTGGTTCATGTGCTTTATCTTTTGCAATACAATTGCTGTAAATATGAATTTAGGAGATCAAACAAATTTGACTACATTGTTAAGAAGCTTAGTACATGAGGATGAAAATAAAAGCAAAGGCACATAAACCTAGGACCTGCTGTTAACTCCAGGCTCCAGAGGCCAAAGCTTCCCTTCTGGTGTCAGTTTGCTGGCTTCTCAGTTGTCCTCGGGCTGTTGTGTCCACAATCTTCAATGGTGGTTTGTTAAACCTATCATTTTGAGTCTTATAATTTTCTCCTTCCTCGTCTAAGGCTTCTGCTGCTTCTTTGCATCTTTTGGCGTACCACAATGTAGCTCCTGTGACGGCATCATTCCCGATGGCAGTGGAAATCACCCATATTTCATCAATGGCCCCACAATCAGTCACGACAGTGACAGAGCACAAGCAGCCCCTGGGATCAGCCTGTTTTACAAGAACTTGAAAACTGGCTAGCCAAGTGTGCCAACACTGTGTTTTGTGTTCCTGACTGCTCATTATGAACAGGAAGTTTAGCAAAAACTGTCTTTTCTCCAAGCCATGAACACAGCTTGCATGTGTGCTGGAATCTGACTCTCTTCACTCCTCTTTTCTTTTCTTGCCATGTCAGCAATGTGTATGCAAAAATAATTTTCAGAATATATATTTACTGATTTTTAGATGCTTTTGTATTACTTTTTATTTGGTACTTCACAAATACACTGTTTGCCATAAAGAATATTTTGCTTTTCAACTTTGCTTGTACTTATGGTTTCTGATAGTCATATTTGATTTTATGTCCAAAATTGTGAAAGACATAATTGCATGACACAAGAAAATTAGATCCAGCCAGCTAAACACATGACCAAAAGATGCCAAAAAATGAAGTTATGTTTGTAACAAAGATCGCAATTGCAATCCTAAATAAAACTATTGATAGTGAACTTTAGAAGAATATCTGAGAGATATCAGCTTCCACAACTAAAAATCCAGCATGCTAACCATAGAAAGTGCTCTGTGGCAAACCTTGTCTGTTGTAGTTTGCCTTAAATGTGAATAACTTATGACTAAAACTGATCTGAAATCTGAGGTTGACCTTGTTATTTCCTCTTTTCTGACTGGCATTTTAACTCTGATATGAACCAGGATATGCCCTCCTTGTATTTCAAGCAACTTTCTAACTAGAATATTTTATACCAGTGAGTTTTATTGGGATTATGTAAAATGTGAATGGAAGCAGCTGGAAGTCTTACATTGCAAACCATAATCAGGGCATGTTTGATTTGTGAAGGCTTACAGTTATATTGTTGTCCAAACAGCATTTGAGAACACTGCCTGTCATGCCATTCAAATTGTTATTCAGTTTATTTTAGTGTTTTTACAACAACATAAATTTTTTGCCCCTCATTTAGTTAATAAGAACTGAACATGAGTTGCTCCTGCAATCTTTTTTACTGTGTGTAATTTGGAGGACGAATATTTTGAGACGCTGCTTGATTTTATTTAATAATATTAGTTGTAGATGTCAGCAAACATTTTCACTGACAGAGTACACATAAAAACAGTAAATCAGTTTTTTCAGCTAGACTGTATGCTCGCAAATACATACGGTTACCTCAATGGTTTGTTTTCTGACTCTATATAGTTATTGTGATATAAAGTCTGTTCTATTTCCTTAGCCATGGATTATTCCTTCACTTGTTGCAAAATGTCTGTTCATATTCATAAAACTCACTAACCTTTCTCACATAAAATGTCTTTGAGGAAGGTAGGAGTTCTTACTCCATCCTTTTCTGTGTTGCCATTAGGTAGCCACAATCCAGTCAGTGTTTTTCCATTAGCAGGTCTTTTTTGTCAATCAGTTTATAATAGGAAATGTCATTGTCCATATACTGTATGTTGGAGCTTTTCCGTTGGGCGACTTTGCACAAAGGACTCTTTGCGTGTCAGGAATGTGTTATTTTACAAAAAGACAGATTGTTATTTATATATGTTGTGTGCTTTAAAGTCTTTGATGATTACCAGGTTAAAAAATATTTACTGACGTCATGATGCTTCCACACTAACCCTATTTGAGAAGCTTTGTTTTGTTTGGTTTTTAGAGGTATAGATGCATTGCTGTGACTCAACTGCTGTTAGAGGTACAGTAGGAAAGAAAAAGGTGCTTTTGTTGCTAAAAGTTTAAGGCTTCTGACTTAAATTACCCATTATATGTTATAAATGTTTCTCCCTTATTTTCTACATAGACAATGATTGTATTTATTGCAGCAACAGTCATGCTCTCTTCTTTTTGAGGTTAGTTGATGGTTGTATTTATCTATGAATCATTCCTGAATGCATTTATATGTTAATGTCCATCTCTGTTAACTCTGACACCTAATAAACTAAACAAAGACATGGCTTTGAACTATAGAGCACAAGGGGTGATCCGGTGTTGGGTTTATTCTTTTCACGTCTGCTCCACAGCTGCAAAGCACCGAGAAAGTCCATGTCATGTGCAACAAAGAGGTGGTCATGCAATCAACTTAAACAAAGACTTTGTTCCCCATGTCGCTGAAAGCAATATGAATGGACAACCTTGGTGGAGCCTTCGTTTTATTTAGAGCATTGTGACACTCTATGCCTGTGCAGCTGTAGCCCCAACATGATGCATTTATTTTTCGCAATGACTTGGGAGGAAGACCAAAATAATGAGGAGAGGAAGAAGAGGTAGATGGGAGTAAATGTTGAACACACATACAATTAAGGGTGGAGGGTGTAGCAAAAAAAGCCCTAAGGAGCAAAAGGCGGTGGGGCTTGTGCAAAAAGCTAGCTCAGCAGGAGGCTCATTATTCCACCAACGGGATCCACTTTGCACATCCAGCTTGTGCAAACTCAAACAAAGGAGCGTAGCAGCGTGCAGGCAGCAGAAAGTGAGAGTGAGGGTCTGCCTCTTGCTGCCTTTTTTTAGAGGCAGTGACACTTTTATGGCCATGCTAATAAAGTGCCTCTGGGATACGGTACCTCCCACACCTCCTCCTATACGCACGCCAAGAACAGCTTGATTGGGCCTTAAGACTTGTGTTTATGGACACATGGATCAATACACTTCCTCAGGGTCTATATTTAAAACGGAAATGTACAGTGTGCTCACAGATAGAAGTAGAGGATGGGGACACCGAAATGGCCACTATGTGATTTACAACAAGGTCTATGACATCATTCTGATGGAATCCCACATCAGTTATACCCATCCACATCGCCTCGCTTTCAAACTTGTAGTGCCAAGCGGTTGTTCATTTAAGGTGCAGTGGCTGATTATTCCTGCCACATCTTTCACCCTTGAATCCCTGCGCCCTAGCTGGCGGCAAATGCAAATCTGGAGCGTGACAAATGATGTAAGGCCGCCTCTGACACGTTCCAGCCCTTGGCTTCCCCGTGTCGCTCCCCAGCTTACCTCCCTCAGCTCCACAGTAATTACCCTTGTTGGATCGCTACGCCTGATCATAGTTGATTTTGGGATGCACTGCCATTCTCTCCACTTGTTAGCCTCTCACACTGCCTGGTTCTGATAGAGCGCACTGATAACGCAGAGGGAACAAGATGAGACACAAACACACATGCATGCATTCACACTTGACTGTATGTTGTACATGATTGTTGCGGTGGTGATTAATCCCTTTATTATCTAATCATACAAGCAAAAGATTGGAATAAAAAGATAAAAAAAAGAACAACAGTGTTTAAAAGAGAACAATTAATAGATTCTAATTTTGTAAATTGTGCCTTGTGAAGGTCAAGGAGTGAGGAAAAGGGTGCATAGAAGTGATTTCCAATTTGTTCTCTTTGTTCCAGTAATAAGATCCAGACCTTTTTTTCCAATGGATGAGATAATTACCGTAACTCATGGGGACAGACCACATAGAGCTCTATCTTTTGGTTTATGGCACACATGGAGAGGCATCCCTGCTGCCAAATCAAAGCACGATGTCACAAGAAAAGATATGAATTTAAATCAATAAACTGATGTTTAACATATTTTGCTTTACAAAAATGTTTAAACCCATTGTTTCCATATTTTGTCACCTCACACCCACAAACCTCAAATCTATTTTAAAGATTGAATACAACATTATGTAACATAATTGTTCAGTGAAAAGAAAAAGATTAATCATTTTCAGAATGTTGTATAAGTAAAAATCTGAGAAATGCAGTGTGCATTTAAATTTCAGCTTCCCTGAGTCGATGGTTTTTAAAACCATCTTTTACTGTAATTACAGCTAAGAGTCTTTTGGGGTATGTTTCTACCAGTTTCCCCAACCTAGGGCCTGGATTTTTATCTCATTCTTCTTTGCTGCTTTGATTACTCATTTTAAAGTCTTGCCACACATATTTAACTTGATTTAGATGTGGACTTTGACTTGGCAAGGCTGAAACATGAAAATGCTTTTATCCAATTCATTCCATAATTGGTTGTCTCTATGCTAGCCTGCATGGGGGTGAACCTTCACCCCGTCTCAAATCTTTTGCAGGACCTCACACAGGGGCGTCAAAATTCAGTCCTCAAGGGCCGAGGACCTGTAACTTTTAGATGTGCCTCTGCTTCAACAGCCAGTCAAATAATCAGGTCATTAGCAGGACTCTGTAGAACTTAACTGCATACTGAGAAGGTAATTTAGCCATTTTATTGGTGTGTTGGATTAGAGACATTTAAAAGGTTTAGGAAACCCTGGCCTTCTGGGACTGGAGTTCAACACGTCTTTTATTATTGCCCTGTATTTAAGTCTGTCCAACACACTCTCTCACCGGCTGACCTGGGAATGCTTAAAAAAAGCTTCCCTGCAGCTTGATGCTGACACCACTATATTTTACCATGGGGATTGTGTGTTGAGGGTGAAGCACAGTGATAATTTTTAGTCTTGCATAGTATTTTGCATGTAGGCCAAAAATGTTACACGTTTGTCTTATCTCACCAGAGCACCTTTTTTCACATGCTTCTTGTGTCCCCTAAAAATAATCGGTTGTGGCAAACTTTAAATTTGACTTCTTTTACTTTCTTTCAAAAATGTGGCCACTTTTCTTGGTTTTCATGATGCTATTTGTTCACTAATGTTCTCTAACAAACCTCTGGTGGCCTTAAAGAGCAGTTGTGTTTTATACCGATATTCAAATACAGAGAAATTGACTCCTTTTATTAATGGCAAAATTTCACTGTATTTTATTGAGAGATACGAGTAACGGGGGCTGTAGAAAGAAAATGTAAGGGGTGCAAACACCTTTGTAAGTTACTGTAGAAGACTATGTAGCCATCACCACAACTTTATCATAATATTTTCCTTTTTCGTGGATGAATGGTTAGATTAAGGCTTAACACTAAGCATTGTAAAATGCTTATTAAAGAATCCAGGTTAGATGTAAGATGGTGTTTGATGGTGATGTAAAATGCAGTGAGTCATTGCTGTGTGTCCAAGGCTCTCTGTGGGCTGCGTCTTTGTTCCACATTCTTGTTCTTAGAAACTGTGAGGCCAGTGAGCGACATTAGCATCGTCTGTATGAGTCAGGTCAGGCTAATTTCCTGTGGCGTAACCTGCCTCTGCTTCCTGCATTGTCTTGCCCTATCCAGCAACTTGCTTGGAATGTGTACCATAATGATTTCCACATATTGTCTCTTTTTAAATCAGTGCCTCTTTTGCAACCCTTTGCCCTTCTGATGCAGAACATTTATACTTAACAAGTTTTTCCATCTGGTCATGAGTTTCTTTGTTTGGAATGCGACTCGTGCTGAGATGTCTAACTTCTTCTTTTCTCGTTTTCTCTTTTCAGAAACATGTGAAAGTTCTTGTGAAAGTTCGACCCGCAAGTTGGTCTTCAACAACAAAAAGGCAACGATCACACTTCTCTTCCTCTAAACCATTCTGTCTACTTATTCAGCGGTTTCCTTGCAGGACAAGTGAACATGGATGATCGAAAGGTCAAAGACAGAACTTTTACGCATTGTCCCAAGTTTGGAGCAGTTGCGACTCTTTTGTTCTTCTGGCTTTTAGCGGTTCCTGCCATAGATGGGCAGACCTTCAATAGTTTCCACCCAGAACGACGGGATTGGGTTTTTAATCACCTGACTGTTCACCAATCCACTGGTGCATTATATGTTGGAGCAGTCAACCGTGTGTACAAGCTGTCAGGCAACCTCACCCTCCTTGTTTCCCATGATACAGGCCCAAAGGATGACAATAAGGCCTGCTACCCTCCTCTAATTGTACAGCCCTGTTCTGAGCCCCTTGTACCCACCAACAATGTCAACAAGCTCCTCCTCATTGATTATTCGCAAAATCGGCTGCTGGCCTGTGGCAGCCTCTACCAAGGTGTGTGTAAACTCCTCAGATTGGATGACCTATTTATCTTAGTGGAGCCTTCCCACAAAAAGGAGCACTACCTCTCCAGCGTCAATCAGACAGGGACCATGTATGGGGTGATTGTGCCGTCACAGGGCCAGGATGCAACGCTTTTTATCGGCACAGCAGTGGATGGTAAACAGGACTATTTTCCCACTCTTTCCAGCCGAAAGTTGCCACGTGATCCAGAATCTTCTGCCATGCTTGACTACGAGTTGCATACTGATTTTGTGTCCTCTCTTATAAAGATACCGTCAGACACACTAGCACTTGTCTCACACTTTGACATCTACTATGTTTACGGCTTTGCAAGTGGCAGCTTTGTTTACTTCCTGACTGTTCAGCCAGAGACACCTGAGAACAGCATGTCATCAAGCGGATCCAGCAGCGATCTCTTCTACACGTCTCGCATTGTTCGGCTCTGTAAGGACGACCGCAAATTTCACTCCTACGTCTCTCTGCCCATCGGCTGTGTGAAGAACGGCATTGAGTATCGCCTGCTGCAGGCTGCTTACCTCGGCAAGCCGGGCCGCATTCTCGCTGCTTCACTCAACTTAAGTGTCCAAGATGATGTGCTGTTCACCGTCTTCTCCAAGGGCCAGAAGCAGTTCCATCGACCACCAGATGACTCAGCTCTCTGCGTCTTCACCATCCGAGACATCAATGCGAGAATCAAGGAGCGCCTGCAGTCCTGCTATCAGGGAGAAGGAAACTTGGAGCTCAACTGGCTCCTTGGGAAGGATGTGCAGTGTACTAAAGCGGTGAGTTGTTCTTAATGAAAACACACACTTTACAAACAAAAATACGAAGATAAACTTTAGTCCTGGGTGCATCTCTTAGCTGATCACGGCCATGAAAGTCTCTGCAGAAAAAGCCAAATTAGTTTATTAAAGGTTATTTTGCTGTCCTAAATGAGACTATTTGCTGAAATGGTCATTGAAATAGTTTCACATAAGTAGTAATACCCCTTGCACTTTTGAAAATGTTAACCACAGACTTTATTGTATTTTATTGGCATTTTTTGGCTGTCCCATTTACTCTTCTACCCTAAATAAAAATTCCAGTGCCATTAGTTTCCTTCAGAAGTCATCTAAATAGTAGAGTCAGAGTGAGCCAGAAGGATCATGGTTATGGAGCAGCTGGAGAAATCATCAACTCAAGTGGGAAAATCTGTTGTCAAGACAACTGTTTGCAACTGTTGTGCCTTTTGCAAATCTGGCCTTTATGGTACAGTGACAAGAAAGTATATTAATACAGAAAGCCATAAGTATTCCTGCATGCAGTTTTTCTGTTGAGGAAAGTGCAAATGCATGGAAGAAGATGCCCTGGTCGAATGAGATTAAATTTAGCATGAAAGACATACTGTTTGGCACAAAACTAACGCTGGACACACACCCAGTACACTGTCTGCATGGCCAAACATGGCTAAACATGAGTATAGAGGACTTTGTTCTTATTGGAAAGAAAATCTCTTAGTGGAAGCATGCGAGAGGTTTTCCTTCCAGCAGGAAAACAAGACTAAACTTATTTCCAGAGCTACTATAAAACAGTTAAGGATATTGATTTTAGAGTTGAACAGTCAAAATTTAATCAATGTATGGAAAAGGGTTAAAAGTTTGTATTTACTGATATCAGATCTGACCAAGCCAGAGCCACATTGCAAAGTAAAACATTCAAAAAAGTCCGTCTCCAGATGTGCAAATGCACCCCATACTTTTCAGATTTTAATGATAAACAAAGGCAGAAAACCATTTATCCTATCATTTCAATTTCAACATAATGCACAACTTGAGCTGGTTTATCATAGTTAATCCCAGAGAAGTTTGTGGTTTTAATGTGAGAAATATTGAGAATAAGGGGTATGAATATTTTCCTAATAAAGTTCACTTAAAAAATGAGTAAGGTCAGGGTCTTGAAGCTGTCAAACAACTTCTACATCTGCAGTGGTTTACTCCTCTGATAAAAGATAAGAAGCTATAAGAGAATGTATTAAGTTTCTCAGTGAGCCTAAACTGCACAGTGCCTTTAGGGGGGCTTTTGTTGTAATAAAAATAAACACAGCAATCATCCGGAAATGTTTCTGACTGCCTGGCATTTCGTGCTCTCTATTATCAAATGACTCTAACACTACTTGTAATGATGTCAAATTGTTTTGTTGATCTGATATCAGGGAACATCCACTTTCAAGTGCATTTCAGGGAGACATATTCATAAATTACACAGGCTTTATTTTTCTTTACAAGCATCAAAGTGATTTTCTCTGAGCGCAGTCAAAATAAATGCTCTACTCCTCAATGGAGAGAGTGCTTGTATGTGTGTGTGTGTTGGGGGAAGATTTAAGAGGGAGGGTGTCGAGGGGCTGCTCCAATTCGTCTACTTATGATGCTGGTGTAGATCACACACCAGTCCATTCCCTCTAAAGTTCCTAATTATCCCATAATAAAAAGGCTGTGTATCTGTTACATGTTGTCAAGTAGAATTAAGTTCCTTGATTCTCCTTTGGTCCCAGGAGGCTGCAGTCCTCTGTGCTTTCACTCCGCTACCCGCTTATAGGAATTTAAGATTATTAAGAATTAATGACTTCTGACTGACTGTGTTATGTTATATGTCTGCATTTGCACAGAATAGCTTGCCAGTCTTGACCATTTACATGTGCATTGTCAGGTTTAATGATGTCTGTGTCGCTTATTGTGATGAAAACCACTGATTATCTCCTTTGTTTGCTAATCCCCTTTAGAGAACCCAATGGATCATTCTCATTAAAATCCACAAATTCTCCACCTCACAATGTCAGCTGTGAGGAGTAAGACATTATCTTAAGAAACTAGTGGTTGGGTTTTTATTAGCTCTACTGAGAAGAAAAGGATGTTGCATGCAGCAAAGTGGGTGTAAGAAGGTGTACAGTGGTGACAGTGCTGTGGCTGTGAGCCTTGTTATCCGCCAGGGCTTGAATTAGAGCGCTTTTCCACCTTCCCAGAAGAGTCCCCAATCATCCCAGTGTGTGCTGACTGTTGCCAGCTGTTACCTGCAAGGCCCGCTCCTCCCACTCCATTTTGCAGGCATGCACTGCCAATGATGTTCTGCTGTCCTCTCGGATTAAAGGCTACATGGCCTCTGTGTGTGTTTTGCCAGAGAGACGAGAGAAATGTCAAACATGCTCCTTTAAACCGTGCTCTCATGCTCGACGAGCAGCCAATACATCCATAGTGTATTATAGATTATGCAAAGAGATGTCGACAGATGAGGGTGTTTTAAATCGTTACAAGCTGCTTTTAGCAGCCAGATATGTCAGCCTTGCTGATGTTGAACAGAAATTCCTCTTTCACATATTTCCTCAAATGAATACGGAGCGTGGTGCCCCTGTTGCCCATTGATGACGTTGTGTAAAAAGCCCTACAATTTTATCCTTTTTGTTGCAGCACCATTATGTTCCTGGAAAAATGTAGAAAAGCTGACCCCTAATGTGAGCATATTTTAGTGGAGAAAAAAAATTCAAGTTAAATAATTGATTTTGTTAAAATTATTGGAGGCACAAATGTTGGTTAACCAGCTATACATACATTGTATTTGGGATATTTTTGCCAAAAGAACTACACTCAGTTTTCCCCATTAAAAATTTTAAAGTTTGGAGGTGCATACAGAGTGACCATTCCTCTTATTCGGTATTTATTTTGTGGAGTTCAGCGTTGGTTCTTTGATTTTATGTAGTAGAAAGGATGGTGTCTGGTTTGGAAACATTCCTTTTATCTTTGCTCTTGAGGATAATGCGGTTTTGCTGCAAATCTTACACTAGATTTCTCAGCCAGCAGAAAGTTGGGGACCTTGCTCTGCGTCTAGGATTAGTTTTCATTGTGTCACTATTAATGGTAGGATTTCGAGAGAGAGGCATAGACAGATTGGGGACCTGTGGAATGAGGTCCTATATATATATATATATATATATTTTACATCAAAGACACCGGGCGCATTTTTTGCCAAATGACTCAATCCTAGTGTCATCCAAACCACAAACATGGTTTCAGTTAACATCCTAGAAGAGTTTAGCAGATTTCACACGTTTGCATTTGTGAGGGTGGGCCAAAAAAAAACCCCTATTTTTTTCTGGCATGAATCCCAAACAACCAGTTTGTATGTAGACAACACTATTGGTTGTTATAGATCCCAAGGTGTGTCTTCTTGCTGCAATAACATTGAGCTTAGGGACATTTTTATTGCAATTCATACCATCCACCTCATGTTGCATGATGACAAGATAAATATGACTCCTTGTCCTAATTGTACCCAAACAAAAGTTTTCTTTTTCTTTTTTTTTGTGTATGAGATTATGCTGTAGCAATATAAGCTGTCTTATATTGCTATACTGTGAGCCTTTCCTTTCTCAACATCTTTACCAGGTATGGCTTGCGCTACATTATCAAATCTTTTAGTTGTATAATTAAAGTCAAAATGATTGCAATCCAGAACATCCTCCTGATATAAAATTATTTTTGGCTAGACCCTCCATTTAAGGTCCAGGGCCCTCCTTGTGGTTTTGTTAACTGTGCCTCAAACAGTCAAATTACACAGTGTTTCTGTGTGCCTTTCCTCTGTCTTGTTGCTAACAACAGGTAGCCAGTAAGCTCAAAGTGGACAACTTTAATTATACACCCAGCAGATATCCTCTTTGTACACGTTGCATTGCAAGTACGCTTATGCTCAGGCATGGCTGTCGCAGGGAATGGAGCTGTGGCTGAACCAGGGGGATTCACACACACAGCAGCCAATCAAAGATTTATCACCCATCCGTTCAGCTTTCTGCCATCTGGAGATTCATGCCATCTTTGTAGTCAATCCCACAGAGGAGATTCAAGATGGGATTTTTTTTGTATCCGTCTGTCTCAGTGTGTTTCTCCTCACTGACAAACACTATCATCTTGTCTTGCTTTTTGCTTTTGTGCTACCATCTAATTTACCACTGGTGAAAGATGCGGATAGATAATGCTGATATACCCTGAGATTGGATTTGAAAGCTAGTATGCTGCTGAACTTTCTTAAAATTCTTTAAAAGGTTGATTTAGATTCCTCTAAAATTGACCTGCCTTAAACTCAGCCAAACTATAACCACATACAAAATTTGTCACATCAGTGCTATACAGTGCTTTAATCAGGATTCATTCTACAAGGTTAGTCTGTATTTTGTCGAACTGCAGCTCCACTCAGGAAGCAAAGCTGTTCTTTTCTTTTTGGCAGGGAAAAGCCCAAAAATAAATAAATAAAAATAAATATGTACATCTGCAAGATGGTGAACAACTACATTCAACCATATGGAGTCTGGAGGGATTTGGGATTTACTGCTGATTCTAAAGTGTACATCATCTGTACAATCTAGTGCTAATCGGAACCAAATGGTTTGGATCCCAACAGATCATATGTGGAGGAGCTGTTTGATTTTGAAGGAATTGAAAGTCTGGATACTAAACCTGTTCCTCAAGATGTCTTCCAAACTGATATTTCCTACAAGTACAGCTCCAACAATTAAAGTACAGTGAAAAAGTTTTTTTTTTTCTTATTATTTTAAAGGTGAAACGTGTATATATACTTGAAAGATTTCAATCTATGTGTATTGAATCTTTGATTTTAAAGTTTTAGAGTTTACTTTTATTTGGGCATGTATATATTTTCTGTAATAACATTCAGATTCTAATATAGATTTTAGATGATTTCTCTTCATAGACTGTAAATAACCAAAAGTTTTTTGTTTTTTTTTCTAGCTTTCCTGCAATTCACAGTCAAGAGCTATTTACAGTAGAAGCAGAGTTAACGTCACACTTTGTGTGTAAGAGCTGAGTTGTGGTATAACAAAGTTAAACTTTTAATTAAAATAAAAACCAAAATTGTAACAGAGTTGACATTTAAAGCAGTCTTTATGATCTTTCATTAGTAAGTCATCGTTGCTGGCTTTTGATAATTACAGTGTAGGCTTTGTGGTTATTCCTAAGAAAATATAGACCATTAAGGGATTTCCAAGAGATCCATATCCGGGCTGATCCTGTGGTCGCCAAACGATTCCTCAATTCATCTCTAATTTATTGATCAATCTATTAGCTATTTTAAGGTATCTTCAGTGGTTGCGCAATATAGTGAAAATGCATTGTCATCACCATAGCAGTGTGCATAACATTGATATTACGATGGACAGTTTGTAGTAGAGTATTTGTTTGGTACTGTTTGGTCCTGTAGATTCCATCAACTAACACAGATGGTATTGCCCATAATACAAAATGTCAGAGATTGTCAGAAATATCGCAATAATTCGTTATTTATACCAAATGGAAATATAATATTGCAATTGCACAATGTTTTGCTAAAATTGTGCAGTCATCGCCTACACCTACTTCTCTCTATATGAATGTGTGCTGTTTAGAACTTGTAAAATATTTGAACTTGTATTCATACAATTTTTGGGCCGGTTGAGCCAAAGTGGACAGTAACATGCTGGTTCTGTCAACTGCTGTTTGGAGAAGAATAAATGTACTGTGGATTTCATTGTCTGCTACATGTTTGGCACCCCCCTTTAGAAGTGGATTTTTATTTTTGCTGTTGGCCATGTACACATTGTGTACAGATGATGAAATTTACATTACAGGATTTACGGTCGAGTGAACAGTAAAGCAAACTGGGTATAAATTTGCCTTTGGAGAAAATAAATAAAAGGAAAACAATAAAGCAAGCTTTGTAACTACAATACAGGAGGCTTTTGTTCACCATCAGCATTATGGCACTTGAAAATTTGTGTAGAAAGTGTTTGCAGAGGCTGATTTGCCTCCCATGAATGGAAATGCCACTCAAATTAGTCTGTATAAATTGTACTTCTCTGACGAGAACAAAGACAGCAACAGAGGATGCAGATGAGAGATGGATGCATTGACAGAAAGGGAACAAATGAGTTGGTGTAAGAGCACGGGGATGAATATTCAGAGGGTGTTATGGGATGTTTAAATGGTGGGGTGCTCAGTTGGATGTCTCACTTTACTCCACATGGCACATTGAGGTCACTGACACTCAAACTGCGTCAGCTGACCTGATTCAACACCAGAAACATCACTTCCTTATCTCTTTTACCTTCCCATTCTTCATTGTTTTATCACCACTGATCTTGCAAATTTATCTAGAACGTAGAAGGCAGAGGTTGGATTTTTTTCTCCTCTTACTCGGCATAGTTAAATTAGATTCAATTGCAATGATATTTCCCAAATAATTGACAAAATCAGTCTTATTTACAACAATTATCATGCACAGTGTGCCTTCTTGCAGAGAAGTAATGGTAGGTCAGGGTAATGAGCCACATTCAGAGCAAGGTGGAGCTCAGTCAGGTGGAGCAGGTACATATTTCAGGCATAATAATAGTAAGGCAAACTTGTATATAATTCAAGCTCTCCGTTTTTCTTAAGCTTCTCTCTCACTCTTCACTTCTGTCCCAAAGTCAGTCTCACACTTTTTCCACAGCTTTGCTTATCCATCACGCTTTACTCTCGTTTCAGCCCATTATTCTTTGCTCATAGAAAGTAAATTTTTTACAATGCTTTGTATTTCAGTTTTGCCTCTTTATGAATAATTTCCAACAACTATCTTACTATTATATGCATCTCTATTCACAAAATTAATTCTCATATTTCTGTTTAGAGTTTAATGATGTGTTCAATTCACAAGACGATACACTGTAACGGGTTGCTCAGATAAAATCTGATTTGAATTTTGTTGTGGGGAAAACTATTTTTTGTCTTCACAAATGATGTTTTTTCTGGAACCTGTAATCAGCATAGAAGTTTCTAGTCTAAATTTCAACAAGTCAGTTTATTGCAGTTTATGCTTTTCTAAATCAGTAATGCCAACAGAAGAAAGTGCTCAGTTTTCTTTTCACATTTCACATTTTCACAAAGAAAAGCATGTTTATGATCTCAAAATATGTTTTTAATTAGAGATCAACATTTGTTGTACTGTTAGTTGTCATCTGAAGGAAATTATAAGAATTTTAAATCATGGTACATAAAAACTCCATTGATATTTACAAACCCCCAAATCTGATAATATGGTTGGTACTTTAGCATTGGTGTTGCAGTTAGCTTCTGATTTTCATGGAGGACGAATTTATTAAACAACCTACGCATATTTCAATAGATAAAGTAACTGGATAATATTGCGGCATTTTATTTAATGTGAAATTTAATGCTATTCAATCTCTCTACATCCAAAGTTTTCACTGAAACTTTTGTCTGACATTTTTTTAGATTCAGATTTTCATTTTAATTTCTCTTCACAATTAATTTTCTAACCGGTTTTCTGCTTGTTTGTCAGCCTGTGCCCATTGATGACTCCTTCTGCGGTCTGGACATCAACCAGCCACTTGGCGGCTCTCAGCTGGTGACCGGCCACACACTCTACACTGAGACTCGGGACCGCATGACCTCTGTGACCTCCTATGTCTACAATGGCTACTGTGTGGCTTTTGTGGGCACCAGGAGTGGACGTCTAAAGAAGGTAATTGCTGCGTCCTGTTCTCCCGGAATGGTTAACGCCTCTCGCGCGAGATATTTCCGCTCTCATCATTATCATAATGCACAGGAATTCAACCTGTCAAGAGTTCTTGGTGTATCGACATCATGAGGTCCTTCTATTTCTGGTCATGCGGATCATAGTCAGAGGCAAAATTATCTTCTTAGTATTAAAAGCTTGCTGTCGAACTGTCAGGGAAGGGTGATACGAGTGGCTAACTCAGTGTAATGGTCATTATCAGCTCCTCCAGCACTGTGTTCCAGTGCTGAATAACCTGAGCTGACCTATTACTTTTAATGGGCCGCTTTCTGCTTCTAGTCAACTGAAAGCACAAAAAAAAAAAAAGAGCTGCTCCATACATTAAACCCCCTAGTTCTGGTTTTGAGAGGATACTAAAGCCACAAAGGTTAAAGGGTGCCCTGGCACTTTGCCGTGATAGAATTTCCTTCCGTTGCTACAGGACTAAAATTGCTGGATGCGCGCTGGCAAAAGGAAATGAGCCCTGTGTTCTGGGCTCAGAGATTACAAATGTGTCCGCTGGTCAGATTTGCTTGTGGTTTGTTGAGTAATTCAAGACAGCTGTTGGCATCCTTGTATATTCCATACAAACACAATTTTAAGCTACAGATACATTGGTTGTGCATGTTGATTTTATCACAAGGCTTGGCAAATGTTCTCTAGAAACCAGAGTGGATTCATCAAGATTTTCTTTTTAAATCGGTGATCACAATTAACCGGGTAGTAAGAACTACCCAGTTATGCCAAGCACCGGGTGCTTGGTTATGCCAAGCACCGGGTGCTTAATAAACTTCCTCACCTTATTTGGTGAGGAAGTTTTTTACTGAGTGGAAAATAACTTAAAATTACCAATTATTTGCACAACAAAGCCATTTTCCACAAGAAAACTGTTTTCTACGTCTGTGAGACAATGTGAGACTTTCATTAGATGACAGAAGGGCTGAATGTATTGCAAAATTGTTTTGATTTTAAAAAAAAAAATAAAAAATCCTTTTGAATAATACGTCTGTCCGTCCGTCCATCCATCACCAATTCCCACATTGTTGCTCTGTTTATGTTGGGTAACTTGTGCCTATCTCCAGATTATTGAAGTACCTGTCCCGGGTACATCCTGGACAGGTCACCAGGGCAACATAGACCCACACAGACATGCAATCATGCGCACATACACACACATCTTCAGCCAATTTAGAGAAACCAGTTAAATTAACAGACATGTTTTTGGACTGTCGAAGGAAACTGGAGTAGTGGGAGAAAACCCGTTCACGCACAGAAAGAAAAAGCAAACTCCATGCAGAAAGACCCCTGACAGGAATTTGAACCCAGGAGCTTCTTGCTGCAAAACAACAAAGTTACCATTTTCTCCACATTGTAGCCAGTCAGTTAGTTTGCTTCCAATTTAAATGTGTTAACAGATTACACTGCGGTGGTTGTGTAGCGACGAAACAAGATCATTTGATGTAATCCACTGTTTGAGCCGTTTAAAGATCTACTGCCTCTCCTTTATTTAGCTAAATTAGAAAAGGCAGAAAAGATTGTTCAGACATTGTTTCATCTCTGTGTTTCCTTCCACACTTTCGCCTGTGGCTGCCTTTCGCTTCCCCACTTTCCATTTCTGTATCATCTGCCCTGATCTCTGAAAATCCATGCTAAAAAAGACAAGCGAGCTGCTGCTGTGTACGTACTCAAATTGCTTCTTACACAGCCGTGACTGTAGCCACAGTAACGGCAAGCTGAAGAAGGAATTAACCAGGATATGAGACGAGCACGTAGACAAAAAAAAGCAGCACAGTCCAATGCGCAGAGCACCATAATCCTGGTAGGACACATACAAAGAGTCACTAGATGAGAAAATGAGAAAAGTTTAGACTTTGATCAACTTTAATGTTGCCAAACAAAGATTTCATCACAACGCTTGTAGTACAAAACGGGATTTTTTTTTTCTAAGCTGTACACAGGAGAGTGCTAAATTGTTAGGAAATTTAACTGCACTCTAGTCGCTTAAACTGAGATCCAAAGGCTTGTTCTTCATTGAACTATTCCCATCCTCTGAATCTAACTTGCTTTTAGATTTGACTAGAAAAGCAACTACACCAGCCTCATTTGCATGCAGGTAGAATCTTGGTCAAGGTGAAGCCATTATTTGCATGGAAGCTTGTGCTTTGACCAGTTCTGACTGTTCTCCTTGTGTACATGGAAAAAAAGGATGACCATAACCAGCCTTCCTCTGTGTGGTTTTATGTGGCCGTGTGAAAAAAATAAAGGTTTAGTTTTTAAATACAAGAGTGAACCGGCCAGATACTAATTCCTGGTTTTCTTTGAGATTTGACCTGCTGATTCCAAATTTGACTGATTCTGAATTCTTCGCTTTGTTTTCAACAGTGTAACAAAGGAAAAATGTGCTGCAAGTACTTGGATAAAGGTACTAACTTTGTAACCAACAGAAACTGAAGGACTTGCATAACTAACCCCCACTTATGCATTGTTAAATTATAAACCTCTGTCTATTTATTATAACCAAAAAGTGCATTAGACTACTTGCAGTTGGTTCATGCATTTAATGAGTAAGAAAAACATCTCTTTTTTTTTTTCATTTTCACATTGCCAATCGCAGCAAATCAACAAAAAAATGATTTTCATATCTGGTCAATTGATTGGTGCATTTCTGTTTGAATAGTTTATATAAAAGTCAAGAACTTTGCATAACAGCAGAGTGTGCCTTTGTGCCCGAAGTGTTTTTTTTATGCTTTGAGGATTATCCATTCACTGCCTTTGTCTCCAGAGGCAGGGCTGATGTATGTGGTGATCTTTGGCTGCAGCCTCTTCACAGAAGGATGATGCAGAGCATTGTGAGAGACACAGATGAAGTTGGATGCTTCAGGCTTCCTGCTGATCTGAGCATGACACAGCTTGGGTGGCAAGCTTTGATGCTTTGCTGGTGACACAATCCTATACATGCTTTCATGCAACCAAGAAAGTCATGCAGCTGGGGAAAAGGAAGAGTGTGACAGGAGTGTGACCTAAAATATACAAATATATTTATAAATATATATATGTATAGAAATGAGTAGCAGAAAGAAGCAGAGCTGGAGAAAGGAAAAAGGCATTGGGGGAGGGAAAGCGAAGGAGACCACTGAAATGTGAATTTAGTGCCGCCAGAGAAACTAGGATTGCACTGCTTCTTGTAATTGGATTGGCTCCCATCCCAAAGTTGCCCTCTCCCCATCCTTCCATTTATTGCTTCCCCATTCAATCCCACTCCTCCTTCCCGCCCTCAAACTCCCTCTCCCTGAAGGCCTACTCTCGTATAGTCTGCTGTTTTCTTGAGCTTTGCTGAAGCATGGTGAGGCATGAGGGATGGTGTTGGCGGATAGCGCTGTATGTGACAGGCTTTTGGGTGGTGACAATGAAGGGTTAAGAGGGGTAGAAGCAGAAACTAAGGTGAAGAAAATATGTATGCAGTCACATTGACGGCAGGAAATGATAATACTCAGTCTGTGAACCAAAATCAGGGCAGCAACACTGGCAATCTGAGGTCATGTGTGGAGGCCATAAGGTGATTGTATTCCATTGTCTGACAAAAGCTGCCTAGTTTTGTCAATCATGTCTAAAACCCAGCATAGAGCAAAAACACAGTCATACTGCAGGCATTTGAAAGCTGGTATTTAACGAAACTGGACGTTTTGATTGGGATTGGCTTTCAGTCAAGAGCAGAAGATCCCCTTGCAACAGAAATATAAATTGTCTGTAATGAAGGCAGTTGTATTCTTAAACTCTGAAACCGAGCATATGTTGATTTTATTAACTCTTTAAATGCACCTTTATTTGTATTGGTTTCTTACCGGTTTCCTCAGTTCTCAGTTGTGGGGATTGAAGTGTTGTTGGGGCTTCACCACTTTGCAAGTTGTTAAAGTCACATGTGGGACCCACCCACGTACCAGTCTTTAGGGTTGTTTTGGTTGTTATCACCCCTGAGTTGTTTACCAACCCGACCCGCATGGGGGATGTTGTCCCATGTTTCAAAGTGTGAAAGGTTGTGAAACTGCCTGGGGAGGAGAGTCAAGGCTGTCTTGTAGGTGTTGGATGGCTCATACCAGAGATTTCCACTGTTTAGTGTTGATTTTTAGAGTTTAACATCAATGGTTTTTTAAACCATTTACCAAAACTTGCTTTTCAAACTTATGTCTTAGATGGATGGCTAAAGCTTCCTTTACTCTGTCCTAAAGTAGCAAAACTACATTAAAAATCTGCCAGACAGTGGATAGATGTAGCTGGGTACTGGAGGGACCTTCACAATATATTTGTAAATATATATGGCACTATATCTAGTGATGAAGAGAAAGGGGAAGAGGAATATGAAACATTAGCAACAGCTAATAGGTTTCATAACATTGATATAAAATTGTCCTGTCTAGTCATAAAAAACAAATTCAGGCTTTTGAGATTTTGTTGATCAGGTCTGAGTGATCACTAAAAACGACTCAGTTTGTATTTTGTCTGCCTAATTCTTTCTGCTTTTGCCAATGTATGCACATGGAAGACTACGCCAGGGTAAACTTACTGCAAAAAGGAGCATACTCTGGTGTGTACTGTAGTACTCTGTACAGAGACACACTTCCCCTGTATGCTGTCATGTTGGTGTTTCTACCTCCACATAAGTCTGTACCTCATGGAAAAAATGAGAAAAATCTTACATATTTATAAGGAAATTCAACAGGTTGTTCAGAAATATTGTAAAGAAGATGCGATACATGCTGCAGGATCACTGTGACAGAACGAACAAGTTATTAAGTGCGGCCATGCTTGCATTAGCATTAAAATTAGGTTTTCCAAAGTCCTGTGATCCAGTGATGTTTGAAGCCATCTTGGAGTTCCAGGAAAACATGGGGTTGTTTTAATCTAGTTTAGATGCGGCCTAAGCAGGCACATTCCCACACAGCAGTCTTTCCTGACTACTACGTTCCTTATTTTCTATTGATATTTTTTGAACGCAATGAGTTTTAAGGATTGCCTACACAATATAATATTGAGTAAGAATTTACACATATATATTCACCTTTAGCTCACATTCTATCAACTTTTTATGTGTATTTTGAAGTTTTTTATTAGAAATGGTTGATGGAAATGGTGAAATTTAAAATAACTTCCATGATTTCACCAAAAAGTTTTTACGCTCACTTGGCTTGTCTGAAAGAATAAATGCTCAAAAGAAGAGATGGAAACACATTTGCAAAATAAGTTCTGACCTACCAAATTTTCCCATCCACTTTCGGGCCTGAGCCCTACTAGAGGCTTGAAAATCCGAAGATTTGTGGCTTCGGAATTGCGTCGTCATGGTTTTGGAGCAAGTGGTTGGAATGGCAGAGAGAGAGTGATATCCGATTCCTCTGATAATCGTAAAAATATTCCATAGAGTATTCAATTCCTAAAATATTCTGGAAGTACAGCACTATTGCAAACTCTACAACAAAACTCTATAAAGCTTTTGTTGTGTTGCATCAACATCTGATGAAGTTATGCGTTCCATAATCTGGTTTATTCACATTTTTCTTTTATTTTTGTTTTTTGCTTCATCTCAAAGGTTTGCGTAAAATTCACGTGACAATTTGATAGAAACGTAGCATGTCTGTTTAATTTTGAAGTGTTACTGCAGTAAACCATGGGGAAATAAAATGTACTCCTGCACATGATGTGCTTTTCTTTTCATCATGCACTGATAGATAATCAGGAAGTGGCTTGGATGATATGGTCTGCAGCTGATGCGGACGACTTAAAAGGGTGGTTCAGGTGTTTTAACTGGACAAACGTCCAGCAGAACTGGTTCACAAATTAGAGGATGCATGGACCCATTGCATGGCTCCCACAGTGGCCTAAAAAACAACAGGATTTGTGTGTGGTGTGCAAACAGTGACACTGAGGGAAGCAGCTGATCATAAGGCATAAAACGCTACAGACTTGAAAGGCTTGTAAAAGCCGGCAGCTGCTACTACAGAGCCCCGGTGGTGGACATGTGGTCTAACTACCCCCCTTCTGAGTGCACTTTTACTCGTCTACGCTCTTTTACCCCACAAACATGCCTTTGAGAATTAGTCCTTAAATTTGTCACAGTAGGGAGGGAATGATCTGAGATCTCTGTCTGTCTGGCCTGTAAGCCCAGAGGCTGCTCACCTGCTTTGGTGAGGCCTGGCTTTCCCTAACATTGACGGTCATGAGGGAATGGGGAATAATACTTTTCCCCAGTTCTCTGGATTTGGGCTTACTGAAGCCATTTCCCATAGACAAAGGTGGTTGGAGGTAAATGTAAAAGTAATGAGACAAGCATCAGTGGGAAAAGAGTAGAGTAGTACGACACAAGCAACGTTAACTCTGAAGTAGCTACTACCAAGGAGCAGCTAAAGCACCAAGAGGAAGCAGTTTTGTTCCAGTAGAACAATTACAAGTCCTGTGTCCTGAACCCACTACAACCCACATCCATATAAACACATAATTATATAAATATATCTGACATATAATTATGAACCTTGTTCACCAGTAAAAGTTGATAGTTTGTGTGTTTTTGTTAGATTGGAGCCAACTGAGATTAAAAAAACTGAATTATATTAATTACCATGGATTGTCATCGCTGGTATGTGGGGAATTAAACTTGATATGTCATTAAAAGACACACAATTACAAAACAAAGGAACTATTTCAACTGCCTCCAGGTGGACTTGGTTAACAATTATCCTAACAATGATTTTTCACTGAGTTTCTTGTGTAATAATTATTGCCTCACAGTTTGTAAAATTTGTCCTAATTACTAGTACAATAACTAAATAATAGGATTTAGTTAATGTTTTTCTTAAATATATTAATAAAGAGGTAGGTTACATTAATTCAATTATTATTTTCGCTACAACAGCAGCTCTCTACCTGATATTCCTTGCAGCTATTGTAAGGAGTCACTCTCATTGTTTTTCAGGGATAATTCAAATCAAGATGAACTGCCATTGAAATCTGTTTGCCCACTGGCACCAAGTAGCTGGGAGCCTGGCATTGCCTTGAGAAACTGCTTCTGCTAGTGGAAACATTTTCCCTCCCAACACAACTTCGCAGCACTTCCAAAGAGAGGTTTAAACTTAATGAGAAATTTCCACAAACTACAAAAAGAGGTCAATATTTTGTTTTATCATTCAGGCCTCAGGCAACGCATAGCTCACAGAGAGAATGTTGAATTCCCACGAAAATAATATGTTGCCTAAACTAAGAACTTGGTCAAAATCTGGCATATAGGAATTCTGTTGATCATTGATCTATTGATTGTGGCTTTTGGAAAGGCCTGAAGATTTACCTTCATTTTTTGAGGAAGGATTACAATTTCACACTAGTTTCAGAAAGTAACTGATTAGAGTTTTGTTTTGTTGTGTCCTCGTCAAGTTTTGTCAATATCAAATTCAGGGTCTTCTAATTTAAATACTACAATTAACAACATTTGAAATATTCTCTCAACTCTTACAGTGTTTGAAACAGAACTAGAACATGACTTTTCCACCATTTAAAAATAAAGACAAAATGATTAAGTCATTCACCAGTCCGATTAAGTCATGACTCAATAAATCATAGAAAGTTTTCTTTTAAATAGCTTCCTAAACCTCAAATCTTCTAAGTAATAATAATAATAATAATAATAATAATAATAATAATAATAATAAATAATAATATTAAACGCCTTATTGATTTTGAGTCGTCTTATTTTAGTAACATCTTACAGAACAAAGGTTATCTGTGGTTTGTTCACTTAAAAATATTTTAAAAGTTGGGGTTTCTGCATCATCCAGAAAACTGGCCCATTTCAGTCACACACCATTTTCTCTGTGTATCTTAAAATAGATTTGATTTATTAGAACCTGTAAATATGAGCACCAGTTTTGCTATCTATCAGATTTAATTTTCTTTGAACAGTTCAAATGGTGGTTGATAGGTCAAATACAGAAAAAGATGACTTTTCATTTTTTTTTCTTTTTTTTCTTCTCAAAATCAAATCTGAAAACTCCATGTTTTTTCTTCTGTACAAATCAGAAAGAAAGAAAAGAGAAGAGACATACCTTATTTCAGAGTTGTGTATGAACTTTTATATCTCTTCACTTTCTGTTAGATTCAGACGTGTTCTTTTTCTTTTATTGCTTTGTAAAAAAAAATTGACAAGACAAGAAATCAGTACTGGTCAGCGAAAGCCTCATCGGTGCATCTTTATTTGTGCTAAATGCTATTTTTTTTTGCCTAAAACAACTACCTGACTTAGCTAATTGCTAGCTTGTTCATGGAGTTGTGAACTGGCAAGATGTCTGCATGACCTTTTCAGAGCCCAGCCTCCACTTGACCCCCTGCTGTTGGGATCTTAACCTTGGACCAGATGCAGCGGTGTCCAGCGGCAGCCCCAGGCAGCAGGAGCAGGCTGTGCCTTTCATGGCTGCCTTTAAAGCACAAGCCTCTTTATCTGACAGACCTGGTCCAGGCTTCTCTAAACAGTCCACTGTTAAAAGGCCAGTGCAAAACTGAGAGCCCCTGCCGTTCCATTCATCCAAGCTTTATATCTGTTTTTTTTTTTTTACTCCTCAGCCAGCTAAATTCACTCGCTTTCTGAGCGTCGCTCTTTCTTACTCCCTATCTTCTCAGGGAGTTAAATGTAACGTGGTCATCCAGGTGTATTCTTATTTTTTCCCTTTCTTCCCTGCTTTTATTCCCGCTTCTTTTCTGCTCCTTTCTCTATCTTAGTCTCCCACTCTCTCTCCCAGTCTATTTTTCCTGCTTTTCCCCCGCATAGAGTATTACAATGACACCGCCTACCCTGCAGTGATCTCATTAATCACATTCAAACAGCTCTCTGTTGCTGTCTCTCTGCTTCTGTGTGTCTCCCTCTCCTTTCACTTCCTCTAATTGCTTGCTCTTTTCTCTGCCAGTGTCTCAAAGGAAGTGTTTTTCATTATCTAACAACAAGAGACAAATACTTATACTGTGCATACATTTTAGATGGATTTTAGACATGTAGGCTTAATTTAGCTGACAGATATGCAGTTGCATGTATTCATTCAAGCATAATTGATTCCCAGAAGCCTTTAAAGGGTGGATCTCTTAGGTGTCTGAGTATGTAAAGATGTTGTGGTCTGCTTATTCATTATCCATCACAGACAGAACATTTTTACTCCAAGCCAAGCATTAGATTTTACTTATTAGATGTGTTATTGGTTGTGGCTTTTATTTTTATTAGTAAAGCAAATTACCCTGTTGAGTGCTTCCCATAATTGAACTTCACTTCGTGAGTGGGATTAATTAGCCAATTGTTTTTTACAGTTACTCTTGCTCAAAGACTGGCCACTGAAAAACAACAGGAAAAAGAAACATTTCTGTCATCCAGTTGAAGTTTATTTTTCTGTGGATTGGGTCCAATGTAGGTAAATCTTCCTTGTATTTAACTTTTGCAAAAAACATTTTGCATAAACTCTAGGATCTGTAGATGATGAAAAGCAGCAGATCTGCTTTCATGCAAGGTCTGTTGCACTTGACTTTGTAATTTATCTCAGTGAAGGTAGAAGTTGTATCATTCAAACTTAGAAACACCAGTAGACAATGTTGTTTCTGCAAATGATGCAAGTCTAGGTTTAGAGAAAAATTACACACATGAAAACAATCTAAACATATTATTTTATTTCTGCATTTTATAAGTGACATTATTATTATTATTATTATTATTATTATTATTATTATGGTTTGAAAACTATTAAATCATAAAGCATTGCTACTTAATTTTAACTTAGTTTTTGTTTTTTATTGTTAAAGGCACAGCAGGCAGAGTTGCTGTAACATCTTATATTTCCAACAATTAAAGATTACCTTTGTCACACTAAAACTACAAAGCAGTTGTCTTTCTTGCTCTGAGTTGCCAGCTGGCATAGGATTTTATCTTTTCTTCCATAGCATCTCCATTGACCTTGCTGAGAGAAAGAAAGAAAAAAAAAAGAACAAACTGGAAGAGAATAAACATCTTTAGGAAAGGTTGAAAAAAAAAAAACTGAAATAGATTAGTGAGCAACATCTGTCAAAGTGGATGACTGGCTCACTGCCAGAGTTTATTGATTTGCTTTACAAACCACTTGAATGAGCCAGATAACTGTGATTAGCCAATTCATTACCGCTGGGTAGAGTGGTCTAAAATTAGATAAAAAGGGAGAATGGGAAGGACAGTGGGGGGAGGAAGCAGAGTGTGTGCAAAGTCTAACTTTATAAACTTGCACAGTAATTCTCACTGTGACCCACAAAATGCTGGGGAGATTTTTCAAGTGCTTGATGAATTTTCCATATTTTCCATGCAACCTAATAATCATCTTCATTAGCAACGAGTTGAAAACAAAAAAAGATCATCATGCATTGTTTATGTGTTTGATGGCATGCATAATGTTTGTAGATTATCAAAGGAACCAAAACAACAACCTCTCATCTACTTTGCAAATGTGTGTGCTTCCATTTCAAGTGGCTTTTCAAGTTGCACAGCACCACTCAATCTCAGAAACCAGAACTGTTCTGGCTTTGATGATATACTAAAGTGTTGTCTATGCCAAGGCAAAGTGAGTGTGACAGCGACTAATATTTCTATCTGACAGTGAGACAGATTTACTGCTCTTCTGTTCCCTGCTTCATACAAGACATCAGCAGCCATCAGTTCCCTTAAAGCTATGCTTGTCTTTGTGACAGGCGTTTAATGCATTTCTGTGATCACACAGTGTTTACAAGAAGCTTTTATGAGCTCTGCGCAAACCATTTCTTTGATGTGTGTGTTTCCTCGTTCAGCAGCTATTTGGTTACCATGTTCCGAATTTGAATAAAGGACTGTATTAACATGCCTTGTCCTGTTGTCCTTTGAAATTGCCACTCACCTCTGAAACCTTCCCTCTGACAGTGAGCGATTGAAACAAGCCGCCTTTTATCATTTTCCCATATTTTGCTCTTGCTCCAGTTTTTTCTCTACATTTTTTCAGTGTCCAATCTCCCATTTCTTTCTCTTGTTCCCACCACCTTCATCTCTCTTACTTACCACAGGCCTGTCAGGGAGTTCCAGCTAGCCATCAGCCTAATGAACAGTGATACAGTGCTAATAGCATGTGATAATATTTCAAGTCAGTAGTAATCTCAGCTCACTCAGCCTTTACCTGCCTGTCACCTCTTGCCCCTTAACACTATCCACACACAAACACACAACGGGGCATCTGATACCCCTGACAGCTGTATGTCAGGTCTCGGCCTTATGCTTTTATGAGACAAAGTCGTTAGCCTGAACTCCATCTTTACGGACCAGCAGTCTGGGGAAATATGTCTTAATGAACTGGACAGATCCCTCGGCATAGCTTGTAAGGAACTGTAAACACTTCCCTGAAAATTTGCTACGTTGATTAAATTGAACAAACGTGAGTGTTTTCTGTGGATAATCTGTCTTTATTCCACAATCTATCAATGTGCCTATTTGGTCAAAGTAGGATTTTAAATTGGCTTCAGTTTAACTTTAAACATGCTGTTTGCCATGTGTTGGACTGTCACATTGCCCAGAGTGGTGATCACTTTTTGATGATGGCTACAGGACTCCTATACAAATCTGAACAGGACAATCCTTGAATGGATAGTTGACCTTATGCATATGTCGCAAACAAGAACTGAAATATACATCTTTTGCAAAGATTAAAGCTTTTTTTCAAAAGCATCTAATGTTGAAAATATTTCCACAGTTGTAGATAAATCAAACAGAAATCCAAAGACAAAGTCAAAGAAAGCAAAATTTAACTGGCATCGGAAAAACAGTGATCTAACTCTTAGCTCTAGATTGCAATGTAGTGGGAAAAGATCTTAGATGTTGCTTTGTGAATCTGCTGATGCCATTCTTTTGGTTTGGGCGCCACAACCAGGGCTCAACTTTCCACAGTTTATTTCTTAATTTATTATCTATTTACAGTAAAATGTGTGATCTGTTTCAACTAAGGTGCAAATTATTATCATGGCTTGAAGTTAAAAGAATAGCAAGCTCCTGGATGCAATTTCCAAAAGCACCTGCATCACCAAAAAACTTGCCAGGTCACTGAGAAAACATGAACAAGGTCAGCATATCAAAGAACAGTGCAGGAGCAGGAGGCCTCGTTCAGTCACAGGTCAGCGCAGCCACTGCTGTTATTCATTAAACTGTAATGGTTAGCGGTTGGGAAAACAATATCCAGGCTGCTAGTAACTTGACTAAACATGAGGGTCAGGGCCGTGTCCAGGGTGAGACTTAGCCATCCATGGTGACATGTGCCCCATGGTGTCGGGTTGGATTTTCACTCAAAGCACAGAAGTGATAATTTGATAAAATCACTGAGCAGCACCACTACCATAAACATTCCTCCCAAGTGAGTATTCCCGTGGGGAATAACATGCTACTGTCACTCACAGATAAGTGTTTTGGTGTTTTTGGCAGCCTCAGTTTGGTGCTGCCAGAAGCAGCTGTTTGCTCAGTGGGGTGTGTAGATAGAGGAGGTGTGCTTTGTATTTGTATGCATGTTCACTTGGCCTATATTTGCTGAGTGTGGCATTAAATTAGTTGGGGGGAAAAAACCCCAGACAGACCGGTTTATAGGGATTGTTTATATTTGCTCTGCATCTTACTCCTTTAAGGAATTAATATGTGCACACACACCTTGTATGTGGCTTAAAGTTTGTGGTTAATGGCAAGGTGACGATTCTCTGTTGTGACACACATGGATTCTTTACACACTTATTTGTATGAGAGATGTGTGCAAAAACTCCCTTGATCATGCATTCAAAAAATCGTTTCATTCGATTTCAAGACTGTTTCATCACACACAAATTTGTGCACATGCACACATGCAAGAGGCTGAAGGTAAGCAAGGAGTGGTGAGGCTTTGCCTTCTAACTGATTAAGGATAGAAAACACTTATGTCATGGGTTTTTGCCCTAATAGCCCTGATGGGTGCCAGTGGGTGATCACTTGGGCAGAGGTGTGCTGTGTTTAAAGCTGGGAGCCGGATCGGAGGCCAGAGACGGGGGTGTGGGGAGGTGGATGTGGATGGTGCAGAAGATTAGACGAATGAGTTGCCTCCTCGGAATCCGGGGCTGAAAGGGGATAGGATGGTGTTTGGGTTACACCACGCTGGGAACGCCGTCCTCTTTAAGTAAGACACACTCGAACAAAGTGCAGCTGATCTGATTAGCGTGGCTGATCAGGTTTCTCAGCAGGCTGTTGGCTCCCACTGTCTGAACATCTTGACTGTTAGTGCTAAACACATGGAAGAACAAAGGGAGTAAAATGAAAGAAAACACCAA
Source organism: Alfaro cultratus (assembly GCA_903066825.1). Lineage (NCBI taxonomy): Eukaryota > Metazoa > Chordata > Actinopteri > Cyprinodontiformes > Poeciliidae > Alfaro > Alfaro cultratus. Next base: position 81,187 of record CAEFZX010022139.1, on the reverse strand, counting down.
TAGCTGTGTTGTGAGGCTAAGATGTTAACATGGGAAACTTATTTCATTTGCGGGCTGGGTTTTGCTTCTCAGCATGTGGAGTCTCTTCCAAGGACAAAGTTATTCACTCTGACAGAAGAGAAAAATTCCTACAGTGAAGTGGACCTTTGGGACACTGGAACAGTGGTATCAAGATGAATAGTATCATTCCAGTTCTGTTAGAGCTCATAGTTACAATAGTTGTGTTGTTGGTGCTTTGGGCTCTTGAGAATCCCATTTTCATTAAACAAGGACCCTGAAAATATACTAATGGATCAAAATGTTCCAGAAATGAAAATTAAATAAGCTTAAATCCACTCATCTTCTGAAAAGATGTAATAATTTCTATGTTTTCAATAATTATTATAAGAGAAATAATTATTGTAAGAGTTGCGCAATACACAGTGCATACTCGGATTTTCAAACTGCATGCTAATAACATCCTATACTTTACCAGTTTGCTGGAGCTTCACTGCTCTTGATATTTCATGTGAATGTCTGGTCAAATGTTTTATCCTTTCATATCTGCTATTTTGGTTTTGGAATTATCTTGTTCTCTACTGTCTGTGTTTTGATTTGTTTTGTTCCTGTAAATTTTGTGTTTCTAATTACATTGTGGAAAAAATGAGAATGTGATGAGATTAAACAGAACTGCTGCATAAACACTTTTCACCAACTTCATAATAAAGAATGTAAATAAACATCTAACTACTTGAAGAATGCTTACCAGTCAATAACCGAAATTTCGACACATTTTTAAATTTATTCAACTCAAAGTTTACTAAACAGCCAAGTAAATTAGTGCTTTAGAATTTATCTGCAAAATTATATTTACGGGAGGGTTTTCAAAGTTATTTAAAGCGCTGAATTAAAAAAATTATCTTCCCTATTAGCTCATTAGAACATTAGAAGTAAGGCCACCACGGCACCAAGCTATATCCAAGTGTCAACCATCTGAACATCAGCTGATTTGATTTGATTTGGAGGTCGTCCTCATCCTTCATTATTTCATCTAGTTGGCAGCAAAACAGATATTTGACATAATTATGTCAGCACCATGCCTGACAGTCAGTGCAGTGACCTCTGGTTTAAAAGCCTCATCTTGTTTCCTCAAAATATAGTTTCTGTCTTTTTGTTTAAAAGAATCAATGTTGACATGTCTGACCATAAAACCTTTTTTCAAGAAGGCAAATTTCAGTTGAGCTTGAAATGTGTTTATTTTGGAGAAGGGACTTCTCACCTGGTCAGCTCGCACTATGCCCATGTTGATTTAATACTTGCCGTGACACCAACTTTGAAAAATTAGACTCTACTTAATGCTTGTCAGTGCCAGGAAACCAACCGTTTAAATAAACTACCAGTGCCCAAAGCAGAGGTCTGTCATAATTATGGTAAAAGCTTGCTGATTGAAAACATCAGAAAAAAATAACATTCTCTTGAGGTGCAAAATGCTAAAGAATCCTTTAACCTTATGAATGATTTTGGCACAGTGTGAGTTAGAGAGAATAAGGAATAAATTAAATCTTAGGCTTTTTCTTTCTGAACCCCTTGAGTTCTGTACAATTTATAATTATTCCACCCTGGAAAAACACTGGTGTAAATGCATCGTTAAAAGCCCATGAGTGTTATTACATCCATGTCCATCATAGCTGTATGTCTAACCTCTGAATGGAACTTTATTAGTTTAACATTCTTTTACATTTCTCCTCTATTTTCTTCAGTCGAAAGAAAAAATCTGGTCTTTTTTTGGATGTATGACCCTCTGTATTTTTCATTTTCAGTGGCTTTTCGTCCGTGATCCATCCAGGCCAAACCACAATCCCTTATAAGGCCAGTGGAAGCCCCCATCTGGCTCCTTATTTCCATATCAGTTCGGCAGTAACAGACAGGGTTTATATGGGATCATGGCTGGAATGTGGGGCTGCCTGACTATCGTCTGAGCTGCAGACCTTGGTGTGCTCCTCGCTTCTGAGCCCAAACCTGGTCAAACCTCTTTGGCCCCTCTTTCTCTCCTCTTCTTACAGCCTCACCTTTCTGCAAGAATATTTTGCATAATTTTTCTGAAGATGCAGAAGTCAGAATTTTGTATCTCATTTCCAATTTTCAGTTTTTAACCGGCCAATACTGATTTGTGATTTAAAATTTTCTTTAAGAACTACAGTAGAAAATGTATGAGAACAATATTCTAAATTTCTTTCTATTCTACCTGCCATAACCAGACATTATTAAACAAGTCTTTATGTATCACCTGAAGAATGGAAATGCTGAATTCAGCTGTGAGATTTCCAAAAGGCTTCCACCATGTGCATATTCAATGAGTTGCATAACAGACAGAAGTCAAAGCTCAAAAGGATAAAGAAGTGCAATTTTACTGTCCTCTATTCACCCTTCCTGTTATCTGCTTGGATTTGTGCCTTCACTCACTCAAATGCTGCCTGAATTAAATGCAGACATATCTTGATTCTTGGTTGGACAACACAATCACTTATACTGACAATAGCTAATTTTGAATCTTCTCTGTTCAGTAACAACTTAATGATTAAAAAGAGCACAGATTAGAGGAAAAAAACTTTGTATTGACTGACAAATGAAGGCTGATAATGGTGAAAGTCAATTTCCAGGAAACACATTTTTACCTGGTGCATTTCTTTTTCTCCTGAAGACTTATTCAGTTACTTTTTTTGCTTTATTCCTGTACCCATCTGTGTCTATTTTCTAGAATATTTTGCTGTAAAACCAAATATACCAATGAACGTACTTATTATTGTTTGATAGTAAAATTGCAACATCCTCTGGTGACGTTCTGCTCTAAGTTCAGAGCTTACTAAGCAGTGGAGGCACAGACAGCTAAACAAGAGACAAAACCACATCTGAGAGCTTGCTGAAGAGAGGAATGCACCAAAGCTGTATACCACAGCACAACAAACATCCATATAACTCACAGGACATCAGAAGTTTGAGCTCCGGTCTTTTTCTTCCTTTTTTATGCTTTTACTAACTCCCTGAGCTCGTTCCTCATTATGACTTCTTGTTACCACAGGCTTTGATCCCTCCCCGTCAAGCTTTAATATGTAAAGTGTCGACTTTTCTGTGTGTCTATGTGGTTTGGAATGTTGTCGTAGAGAGTCTGTTTCTGATTAGGCCGGCTCTTGCTAAGCTTTCCCTGTACTGCCACATTTGGGCCTTGCTTGGCAGAGGAGCCTTTAGCGGAAATCTCATCCAGGCCTTAATTGTTTTTAAAAGGCTGGCAGACCTGGCTTTTCTCTTTGGCTCTGATGTTTCTCTCAATCCTCGGCTGCCTCTGTTCTCTGTCTCTCTAGCATCTCTGCATCCTTTCCACCACGCTGTCCTTTGTACCTCAGCTCTCTCCCAGGGTCTGACACAAATGAGGGGATGTAGGGATGAGAGGGGATCTCATATAGCCTATAATGCTTCTCTCCTCTGGGGCCTGTAGAGCTCATTAACCTACGTTAGTCTCCACATGCCTCCATTAAAGAGAGACACCTGGCTCCTGAGGGCCCAACAGAGAAATGACAAGTCCAGTCTCCTTTTCCTTCATCAGCATCTGAGATGCACATTAGGAAAAGAATAGGGCTCATTACTGCAGCTTATTGTGGCTGCAGCAGTTATTTATGCCAATGTGGATTCCTCTGTCATGTCACCTGCTCCATACCATGACATGTATATTTCACATTGAAATAATGACATCAGCGATACGTACAAGTGGCTTCTTCCAAAGACAGAATAACAAGCAGCTTCTCGCTTTAAAGGAAACCAGAGGAGTGTTGAATGTAAACAACAGAAAGCTGTCACACGCAGCAGCTCTGCTTAGCTTCAAAGAGACTCTAAGCTGTGGGCACCCTGGCATTTCTCAGATTAACCCCTAAAGTCCATGTTGTGCTTAGTTGACACAAAACACGTCTGGTACCTTGAAAAAGGATTCTTAACCCCTCACGTTTTTTGTTTTTTTTTGCCACATTACAACTGATTCTCACTAGGTATTATTGAACTTGTGTGATTGACCAACACAAAGTGAAACATGATTTTTTTTTTTGTTTACATTTTTCTGGAATTTGGCCACTCTTGACTTATTGCATGTGTTCTATGTATAATTGCCAGTGAAAATCCTAAACTGTATCCAGAGAAGTGAATCTAAATCAGTTTTCCGGTCTTATGACCTGTTCAGGTTAATCTGCTTTGTGCAGACTTGGCCTTATCCACTCTACAATACAAAAGATTTCCCTGGTAAGCAGAATTTCTACCTGGTCACAAAACAAAGGTCATCTCTTACTTTTATAACGATGGGGAAGAAAAATAATTGCTAGCACATTGATTCTATATCTATTTTTGTTTAATCATCATTACTTCCTTTTATACTCCTTCCCATTGTTTCCCTCCCAGTCTTTTCCATCCGTTCTCACCCCATCTTTCCGGATCTCTCATCCATGCTTTTCTGACACTCCAGGGTGTAAGTTGAACTGCATCACTTTAATGTCAGGCTCCATCTTTTCCACAACACTGACCTCTTTGTCTTCTGCTGTCTGCAATTTATCTGTCCTCTACTTCGCTCTTTTTTTCATTTTCCACTCCATGTTGTGTGCCTATAGATGCATCAGTTACTGCAAGGAAGTCACAGCATCCTGGAACCATCCATGGGTTTCACTTGTCTTTATTTTCAGACTTTTCTTCTTCTATTCCCTTAGTGTATTTTCTTAGACTGTTCCTTCTTATTTATTTATTCTATCTGAAGTACTAATAATTATAATGTTGCTTTGAGGATCTTCAGACTTCACTAATAATAGGTTTTTAATGTTTCTTCGAGCCTCATTTTATGGGGCTGGGCTTTTTAGCTGTATCCAGCAGGTCCCATGTGGGCAGCAGCTCGACCTCACTCGCTAGACCCAGAGGTTGATTGAACCTGTGTATTTAAATCCAGAGCTGCTACGAGCTTTATTTAAAAGAACATTTATTTGTCTGAGGGGCTTGGAGACCATAGCGAGAAGTGGAGGGCTGTTTTTATTTCACAAGTGAAGAGTTTAACGTTCACTTAGGTTCAAGGTGTAAAAGAGCACAAAATGCCCAGAGTTTGTACACAAGGTGCTTTACTTTGACAGCCGATCTGAAATTTGGATTTTTGCTGTACCATTGTGTTCTGGCCAAGGAAAGGGCCCTAAGTGCTCGAGGGACCACCAACGTGGTTGACCCCTCTCCACATGGCACGCCATCTTTCTGTCAAACAAAAGGAGATGGAAAATAAACGCAACACTTGACAGACTGAACAATGGTGGCATATTTGAAGTGACAAGAATTTACTTTCCAGTGTTGCGTTTATGTTTGAGGTCCTATTTTGCCCCAAAAAGGAAGGTGTATATATTTTAGGTTGAGTTCACAATTACCCCTTATATCTACAGTGAACTCCATACTATTTGGAAATACTGGCAAAGATGTGTAAAAAGCCTTCAGAAAAATGAATTGTGTATTGCAGTAACATGATGTTGAACTGACAAGTTCTGGAAATTCCAGCCTTCAAGGGGAAATTTTACTTTTAAGGAAATGCTCAAACTGCTGCAAAGAGTGGCGCCTTGGGGGTTCACTTGTAGCCATATTTACCAGGGATCCCAGTAATTGTGTAGAGCGCTTTACACCATCAGGGGAAAAAAAAAGAAGTCTGCTTTAGTTTAAACCCTCTTTAGTCTGCGCATTAACATTAATCTCGAATGATTGGCAATAACAAGCGGTCAATGCTAAGAGCATCATTTTACACCTGCCAGTGAAATCCGTTTCTACGAGCATCTCAAGTATCCACTTGTGATCAGGATCTCATTTTGCCTCTCAAGAAATGCAAATTATTTCATAGGCTAAAACACAAGGAGCAGACAGCATGTTCCAGATAGAATATTGCTATGACTAATTCCTAAATTACGTCATTGAGCTAATTATTGCCATGTCTCAAAAGGTATTAAGTTATACAAGGTCATGTTATGCCAATAATGTTATCAAGTTAAGTCATTATATATTGGTGAACATTTCTGTAGGTGGATTTATTATGTAATTAACCCGTTTAATCCCAAATTTTTTTCCTGCAAAATAAGTGCATGCATTTCAATCCTTGGACCTTCCTAACACATGATATTTATGAATTATTACATTTTATGTTGGTTATGTTAGTGAAAATGTAGGTTTTATACTTGGCAACAATTGTTGCTGGTGGGAAACTGCATAGTCTAAATAACACAAATCTGGCCTATTTATACATATAAAAAAAGAAGAAAAATCATGACATGTATAGCCTATTATAACAAAAATGGTTACAAGAGTGTCAGAAATATTTTAGATACATAAAGATTCAATACTACATCCTGCAGATGTCATTGTCTCAATGTTCCAAGCGACCTTTGACTTAATTTGGTCATTTCACCAAAGAGGCAAAATCAGGTAAAAATGTTAGTATGAACAAATCTGCATCTGGGAGGAAATTGTCCCTGTTCCACCCGGCCAATCACTCCACCGTGGTTCGGTCCTTAAGTAGTTTCAGGTGTGGCATCATCTTGTAGTAATAATTCAGTGCATAGGCCACACTTTGTGTAAAGAGTCGCCTTTTGGGGGGCTCAGATGGGGGAAGGTGTCAACTGTGGGAATGACAGTGATGTAGGAGACATCATTTTCAGGTTCCTTCAGGTCTAGAAGATCTAAAATATCTGATAGTTTTAAGCTGTGTGGGAACAGCAAGGCATATAGAATAAACGGCAAAGCTATGGACACACAGCTTAGTGCTGTCTTTGTATTATGCTAGCGGCAACAATTGTTGCCATGCTTACATTCACTCTTCTTATGATCAAAAGGTGAATGAAAGGATACGATTTTCCTTATATATCAGTAGAAGACACTTGAAAGAACATATGTTCAAAATATTTTATTTATATTTGTTTAAATATTTTATTGACTTCCTCTTGTACAGGTTTGTGACAGACATTTAACTCCAGCGTTACAGGCGTGAAGTAAAGAGGTCTCATCATGTGACCTTTCACACTAGATACATAAAATTGATTTTGCTTAGAGTAGACACATTATTATTTTATTTAAAAACTTCAATTAGCTACCAAAAGTCTAAACTATTATTTTAGAACTCCCAGAAGTTAGAAAAAATGTCTGGCAACAACCAGTGAGATTAAATGGGTTAAGCTCAGAAATGCCTATTTTGCTTCCAAAATCTTCATGTAAGATGAGAGTTAGACATGTTTGTAAAAAGTCTTTCAGAAATCGGATGTCCAGGCAAAACTATGCTTTTATCAACCATTATGTCAGAACTTAAATAAGCAGTAGCTTTTTATTCATGTTTTTCTTTGGAAATGCAACATTTCCAAAGAAATGTTTTTGCATTTTCTGAGCTTGCCTTGCTAAGCATTAGAGCATTTTTATAAAAAAAAACAAAAAACAAAACATAAATTATTACTCAGAGTGGAGCATTTATGTATATACATTTTTAATCATGCCCGGGGGGATTTTTAACTTCAATCCAGTGCCAATGTCGAGGTGATTTGTTTACCACTGACTTAAGGGTTTTTATTTTGTTTTTTTTATTACACACACAGTGCTCTGTGAATTCCTTTGAAAACAATGGACTTTGGCATTTCTTGTCCTTGTTTACTCTCTGGTAAAGGTGAAGTCATTTAATTTAGAAATATTATCCCACTAAATGTACCTGTGACTAAATTACTGAAGGTCAAACCAACTAGTCAAGCAGCTAGCATCGTTGCAAAAAATAGTCAACATGGGAGGGGAGAGCAGCCAGAAAAGCTCTTTGCTTATTGCAGTTTCTGTCAATGTAAGAACAAAATCACTGAGGACTCTCCTTAATGCAAACCCCTTTTCTCTTAAATTTAATCTAAATTGTGGCTTTCCTTGTTTTAACCCTCTTTAATCGGATCTACTAAATAAGCTCCAATGCAACCAATTCCACTGTATGTTATATATTTGATTTGTGGTTTCTCCTGCCGTCTAACCTAACTTTAGCCTCTGAGAGGAAGAGTCTGCGTGTGTCTGCGTGTGTGTGTGAATTCTATCCTGCACAGGAAGTGCTGATGCAAGCTTTAAGGGTCCCTGTCCAGGTAATGGCCTGCAGCGGTACTGCAGCCCGGGGGCTGCTAGAGGAGGAATGACATTTACTGCCACCTTAACTAGCTCATTAGCCTGCTCAACACTCTTTCTCTCTTTTCGTTCCACAGAGGGTAATGAGGATGGCATGATTTTACACTGGCAGTTGTTATTCAGCTCTTGCCTTTCAAGGACATCAAGATGGAACACTTAGATTGTTTTGGGAAATGGCTTCTTGTTCTTCATTGTTCAGGGCTGTTCTTGCACAAGGGGTTCACTCAGTCTGTCTTTGTAAAAAAACAATTGATGATAGCGTTGAATCTTTATACGTCTGCATTTGATTGTACTCCTCCATCAACTCTGCTATGTACTCGAGTACAGCGAGCTCATCTTTTAATCAGGCTTGATCCAAGAGACTGATTGTCCCCATTGTTCAGAGTAAAGGCTATTGAAATCTGTCTTTCATTCCCTCCAAATAGGCAAACACACATTTTCGTTCACACACAAATTCAGGCATAGACACCTGCCTGCACAGCTATACAAACTTACATCTTCATTATGCTGCCTTTGTGGTTGATTGGAGGGTATTTTTTCTAATACCGAGGTGGGACGAACACACTACAGTTGTTGTCTGCTTTGCAGCTCCCAGACATTTTACTGTCTTCTGTGGGATAGGGCAATTCCAATGAAAATAACAAAGATGTAATTAAAACATCGACATTTAGTCTACAATCCAAGTCCTCCACTGTTAACTACAATCAGTTCTCTGCTCTTGATGACTGTCGTGGCTACCAGGTGGCTGAGAAGAGCTTGTTTTGTTGGCGTAGGAGTACAGTGGCCTTACAATTACATGAACACATATTTCATAGTTACACATATACACAAAAAGCAGGCAGAGGACAGTGTCTAGTCACACTGATGAAATATTACAGACTCCAGCACTAACCAAACATTTTATTTTGGTTCTGTCAGCACTTTTCTGACTTAAGGCTACAGACAAAGCTTTTTTTTTTTTTTTTTTTTTTTTAAAAGGTCTAGTCAGTGTTTAATGTATTAAACCACAGGTTGTGGTTAAATTTGTTATTTTTTTGTAAAATAGCAAAAATTTAAGAGAAAAAACATCACATTAGACATAGACCAACTTATCTGAATTCTTTTGAGGATATTCATCTCTATTTTTTTGTTTTCTCATTGTTTGCGTGTTTTCAATTAAGTTCCTCTTCCAAAGGTCTTTATTAATGTCAGCTAATCACTGCCTTCTTGTTTGTCTTGTGCTGCCATCCACCAACATATACACACATATATTTTTTCTCTTCAGTTCACTATTTATTTCAGAAAATCTTGGAATGGAAATCGATACTTGAAGACCCAACTGTGCTTTTCTTGCCAGTGTATATTTATTAGTTGGAAAAAAAATACATCATTGGTTAAAATCTAAAAAAAAAAAGTAAAAAAATGCACTGATAATAAAATAATTCAAAACAGAGCACTCTACATGTTATTTCTACAAAAACACTTCCATAAAATGGATGTAACGCCACAATGTATTTGTTCAGCCTGTGATGTAGTGCTCCTTTTTAGGAGAAGAAACAGCCTGAACCCTCTTCTTGTAGTCTGCTCCCCTATGCCTTCCTTTCACTAATTGACTGAATGTGAAAATGGTCATGATTGTATGTTTGTATTGCTTCACCGCAGCCGCTGTATCCGGTGTTTAGAGTGTTAATCCAGTGACTTAGACATTAGACTGTCTGTGATTCATAAGGAGTTATTGTAAGTCACAGCCATTTGGAGCTATGACCGGAGGCAAAACGCTGAGGCCTCTGAGTGTCTGCCCTCCTTTGCAGCAATCAGACAGCATTACAGGTTCCCACAAGAAGAGGATAAGTCAGCCTGAACTCATCTCCTCAAAGTAAACACATCTTCCCTCTCTATACATGCCAATGTCAGTGCAGTGACAGCAATGCTTAACTAACAAATGTTAAATCTCAGCTAGAGGGGCCAGTTGAATGAAGACGTTTTGGCTTCCTTTGAACTTTTGGCACCTCTCTGCAGTTAAATCAAGCTGGTTTTGGTGCCAAATGAGGTGCCCATTTGGCCAACATCAACCTTTATTCTTTGTAGAAACTAGCAGAAAAGGAAGTGTCCACAGCAAGCAAATAGGCAGCTGTAACCAATCATGAGGTCTCCCACTCAGATGGCTCTCCTCACAGCAACTATTCTCTGGCGTGCAGAACAAAACAATAAAGTCCTTTTTTTTTTTTTTTTTTCCCTGATGTTTTAAGTCAACACAAAAATAAAAGGACTACAATGCGCGTCCTTTCACTGAGTCTCAGCTCATGGAATTCCCTGTCATTAGAAAAAATGGCCTTTCTAAGTCAACTAAATTAAGCTGTCTTCATTTGTTTCAGCAAAGTCTTTGTTAGCTTTGTGTCTGCTTGTATTTTCAGTATGCTTTCTTAATAATAGCCTTGCTTTCTCTCGTGTTTTCTAGCATGTGTGCATGTCTCGGTTTGCACATTTTTGGTGGCATAATACAAAAAAGATGTCTGTTCCATTTTTAACAGGCTTCATTTCTTAAGGGATCTGAAGACAAATTTTTGAGGCCACATAAAATTTTACCCATCTGTTCTAAAAGCAGTGTGGCTTAGCTAGCCAAGTTTGTTTAGCATGTAAGTAAGCAAGTACAGTGTTATCACTTTTCAGACAAAACTGTGGGAGACCCATTTTCAAAAGGATCCCATCTTTTAATGCCTTTGTCATAAACAGACTCAGGAGTGGCTTTATCATTTTTATCAGAAAACTTTGGGAATAATAAATTATGTTCTATTTGGAAGTAAATAACTGCTTTAAACTGAAACACTTTAATAACAAAATTGTCTCTCAGGAAAGGATCACCAATCTTTTCTCTCAAGACAGAATCTAGTTTTCTGCTGTGTATGCACCAAAAGGGTGTGCCGTTCACAAAAACCTGTGCTAAGACAAGGTGCGTTGCTCTTCCAATGAAAATCAGAATGTAGTTTTTATTTTTTCACCCTTAAATATCTAGTCATGGTTGATAAATTAACAATACATAGTCTGAGTGGCTCCAAGTGGTCAACTATTTCTGATCTGAGTTATTTAAAAAAAGTAGATCGGAATGCTGTCAGTTGAAGTCAATCCAAGCATTCGTTATGCTGAGGTGAGTAAATCAGTGCAAACAGAACATTTGCATAGTTTTACTTGAGACTAAGTAACATTTGAGTAGTACATGTTTCATTCTGGCCCTGCGACAGACTGGCGACCTGTCCAGGGTGTACCCCGCCTCTCGCCCGGAACGTAGCTGGAGATAGATGTTTCATTCTGAAAACTGCATGAATTCAGTGGAATTAAACTGGTATGCTATCTGATCAGTGAAGTTGCCTTTTTGGCATTTAACTTGAATAATTTAGCTAAATTGTTAGTTTTCGAAATATGGGCATCAATTTATTCAGTTGTAATCAGTATGAGATTAAAGCTAAATTAAAACTAGTTCCTTAAAGGATGGATTTCCTCAACATTTGACAAGCATATTGAGAGCAGTAAGTATATACATAGGTAACCGTCCTTTTATAGCATATGTATTTGTGCCAAGTAAATACACCACACTCAGCAGCCCTCACAGGAAAATTACGCAACAAAAGTTTTTTCCTCAGACACTGCTTCAGGATTTTATGTTTTAACACAAGATCTGTACAAAGTATGTGGGATGTTATAAACGATGGTTTCATATCCTGTGATGGTCCGCTAAGAGTAAACCACAGCCTGTCAGAAGAAAATCACAATGTTCTTGTCTAAGTTATTAAATACAGCTGTCCAGCATTGTGGACTGATTCCAGAAAAAAGCTCAGCATAAAGATGGGCACTTAAAAAAAACATTTTATGTGCTTCACTTGCATGCCTTTGGTTATCTAAGACAAAACTGAGTCAGGCCCTGGAGACATGACCATTAGAATCAATTTACTGAGGTTTGGATACCACATATGTGTTTATATTTTCAGCAGAAGAACATTTTTTTATTAAAAGCTATTGCCTTTTAATTCATATTTAAGTTTGCACCACACTATGCATCTCTATATAATACATTTATTTTCAGAAAGATGAAACAACAGATACATTTACAGGTTAATGGCCTTTAATTTGTACATTCTTGCACCTTAGTTACTGTTGTTGTTACACCTCTTGATATAATAAGTGTTAGAGACAATTACTTTTCCTCTAAGATACCAACTGAATCATTTGTCACATTAGAACGCATTAACTCTAAGACTTGTGTATGCAATGGTTGACCGAGCAACGCAACAGACAGCCAAATATCACAGCCTCATACAGTGATAACCTTTCATAATCTACATGAACCCATAATGAAGCCCTGATCACTGAAACTGAAGAGACAACACTTACATACACACACATTTATCAGGTATGTATGAAGTTGTATCTTTTTAAATCTTACATGTTTTAGCTTATGGTGTAATGATATAAAATGTAACTCAACAATCTGCTTTCTTATAAGTTGGGAAAACCAAACTTATATAGAAGAATATGAGGTCATCTATCTGTCCATATAACCATGAAACAAATCAATAGCTTATAAAAAACTAATGACTTTATTAAAACTAAGAGTGAAACCAGTTTAAAGGACTGAGATGCTAAGGATGATGGACTCAATAGAAATGGTAAAAGGTGGACTATGGATTATAAATGAAAAAAAAAAACAAAAAACATAAATATAATAAATCCAAATTAATTATTTAAAATCTGTGAATAATGTAAAATTAGTGTGGCTTAAAACTTTATAAAACTACAAATATTTTTTCTTGAAATGAAATGAGTAATGAATCATCATGATTACTAGTGCTCAGCTAAACAATAAACTAAAAGATATGTCTAAAGTATGTTTTCAAGTCATCCATAGTTTCCCCTCCCCACAGATCTTCCGGATTTGCTTACAAGACCTTGATGTCAATCTGTAGCCAATCCAAGCATTTTTTTCACCTAAAACAAGCGTCTATAAAACTGATTAAAAAATTAAATTACCTGTGACAAAGATCTCTTCAATTTCAGATGTGACGTAGATAGATAGTTATAAAGCATGAGATTTTCTTATTGTTTCTTAAGAAATATTGTTTATTTTGGCTAAAGATCATCTATGGGACAGAGACGGAGAGTTGCCTGTTTTGTAAGCTTTATTTTGTCTATATATTGGGTTGCAGGCGAAGCCAGCGGTCATGACTGCTCACTCATCCAGTGGAGCTATGGGAGTCAGCTGCAGTCCTCTGCTCTGGCTCTTGCTCAGCGGGGGTGGGATGGGGTGGAGGATCAACGGCAGGGAGGCTGTCTAGGTTGGAGAGGAGGAACCGAGACAGCCTGTCTGTCTGTCTGTCTGTCTGGCAGCTGCAGGCATGTCAGCCGGGCTTATTCCCCGCACCCTCAACCTGACCCCCTCCATTCTGCTATCCCAGTCTTTTTCACCAATCAGTGATGGATGGATAGTTCAGAGCAGGAGGTGGTGTGTGACCACTCAGTTCCAACCCACAGCAGGTTTCTTTATACGGCCTTCATTGGGAATTATTGTTATTGAATTATGGAGGACCTCCCTTATTGCTGGTCTGTAGCAGGAAGTAGACATTAAGAACTTTCCCGCAACTACTCATGCTTATCTCCATTTCCCGCCTTCCTCACCATGTGATCCCTCTACCCCATTTTCTAGTCCTTCATCAGAGATGCATCCAGCCTCAGTTGGTGTACAGACCAATTGGATTTGTCACATGTGAACAAGCAATGCATCAAAAGCAATAAGTAGATAAAAAGATAGTGAGGTGAATATCAAAAGGGGCAAGTACTATGTGTTTTTTTTGGCTTTTTTCATGTGCTTTCTTGTTTGCTCACCTCAGTTGACCCTCAACCTTGCCCTCAGGACTACATTCCTAACACCCATCCATGAATCCTCACACCGTAGTCTCAACACCCCTCGGTTTCAACCTTTGCACACATGCTCAGTGGAGGAGCAATCCCCCAAGAGACTGAAAAACCATTTAAGCATGTATGAGCATTAACACACACAGGCTTGCACATACGCTATTTGTGTCATGCGCTGAAGCAACGGTTCCATGCCTTTGTAAGGAATTGAGATTATGATTCCCTATCGCTCTGCACCCAGAGGATTTCATTAGGCAATGCTTGCTGTGCTCATGTCTGGAACCTATGTATATACAGTAGATTAAGTGCTGAAATTTATTCAGCTTCTGAGGATTGGTTGGTGCCTTGAAATTGGTATGGCGAGACATCAAATTAAATTTCTTGAAGCGATGTTTAGCCGATTATCATGAGGTAATCTGGTTAAAGATACACTGTTGGTTAAATCTGAGGGATTAACTTTAAATCCATCAGGAAATAGTTCATGATACCATGGCAGCTCTCTTTATGTTTCCACTTGACCCCCCTAGGAAACCACATTCCTGTCACACATGAAATAGTTCATTATGGGATTTAGTGACCTCTGACCTCAAACAACTCCCAGCCAGTGTGGATTGGCACCTGCATGCAAGAACATGGCAGAACCTTGCATCCACTTCTCTTTAGCTGTCGCTGTATTATGAATTTTAAGCTTTTTAATGATTTACTTTAAATATATATTTTTTAGTTTAGCATGGGCTTATCACACAACTCCTATACATTTTAAAATCAACAATTTGGTGCTCCAGTTTTCAGTTAATGTAATATTTATCTACTCCACACAAAGTAGAAATTATACATACAGACTTGAATATAAACAGTTGCTTAAATTAAGGAATACATGTCTCAGAGAAATACTACAACTCTGATCATTAACAAAGTCCAGAAATAATAGTTTGTTGAAATTGATCTCAGATTTTATGGATAGTTCATCTCATTGTCTCGCAGTATAGACGAGGGATTTTGATGCAATTTTTTTGATTGACTTTGTACTATGCATCAGTCGATCAAAAAAACACAAAACAAAAAACAGACCCTCAACATGATGCTACTACAACAGGGCACGGCATTTGGCAGGGATATTAGCCTTGAAAGTCTTGTAACGCCACCTCCAAACAGCGAAGTAGATTCTCAGAATATTGCTTCCATTACCTTTTTTAAACCCCCCCCAAAAAAAACAGTTGATCAAGTGTTGTTAGGTTTAAAAGCCTCACTTTGCCGTCTCCAAGCATATTGTTGCCACTCCGGCAAAATAGGTCAGTCTTTGTCCTGTCTGACCAGAAAATGTTTGACTTTCAGTTAAGCTTGAAGTCTCTGGCTTTGGAACAGGAGTTTCTCTTATGGTCAGCACCCTCACAGTCCATGGTGACGTGAAACCTGCTTCACTGTGGTCACTAGTGTGTGGGAGAAGCTAATCATAAAATGAAAACATGTTTTTTTTTTGTTTTTGTTTTTTTCCCTTACCACCATAACTGCCTACCCTTTTTTTTTTTGGGTGGACAATTTGGCTGAAACCTCAACACAAATAGGTGTTCCAATAAAGCCAAAACAAACATATTTTAGGAAGGTTAACATTAAACTTCCTGGGTGGCCTGCCTTAAACTCTGACCTCAACCTTTTTGAAATTTAGAGTAGAAATGAGCTCTACCAATTCTGCAAAGAGTAGTTGTGACATATTCAACCGGATTTATACCAAAAACTTATTAATGGGAATGAAAAGCCAGTGTTTTTTCTGCGACTTCCTAACTGACGTTAAACAAATAACTGAACCTGTAAGTTATATCTTAGATGGCAACCCAGTTCAACTTTATAAAAATCCTCGTTCCAATTTAAAAAAAAATTGTGCACATAAATACTTAAGTCCTAAATTAATTTCATTCATGACTATGAGTTTGCATACACTTTTGACTGGAAATGTGGATTGTTTGCTCGTTCAAGAAGAGAAAGCGACTCCTAAATCACATGCATCCTTTTTCTACTCTGAGGTGCAGTAAAGCGGTTTATAGCCCAAGAAGACAGATTTTTTCCAAGCCTGAACGCTGCAGAGTGAGTGATGTACACCATTCTGTCTGCAGTTTTCTGTTTCTCTCACCTTCTGTTCATAAAGGGACAGTAAATCAACTGTACGACTGTTGGTCTTGTTTTGTTCATTTTCAATGCAGTCTGACCTTCCCTTTTTAACTATTCATGGGGGAGGGTGTGTGTATTGGTGTCCTAGGGGTTATAAACTGTCTGTCCTCTAAGACAGAGAAAATACCCCCTTGGGTATGCCAAAAACCGTTAACTATCCAAACCCCATCTTGCGCTTCCTCCCCCTTCTCTGCTTTCTTCTTGCACTTTCCTCTCTCATATGGACACAATTATTTGGCCTCTTGTTTCAGACTAACAAAGAGCTTGTAAGCAGCAGTTAGGGGAGGAGGTTATGGGGGTGAGTGTTGGGGAGGCATGTAGACAAATCATATCACTGGGTTGTGAATCCTACCCACAATGCCTGGACTATTTCCTAACACCCCCCATCCACCCACCTGGAAAAACAAGCGTCTACATTTGTGTGGACACCAACATTTATGTGGTTTTTGCAGTAAGAACAAGTCAGGGACACCAGGAGAGAGAGCAGGGAAGATGTATTTTTCCACAGAGAGAATGCAAGCCCAGTTGTGGGATAACAGGAAGCCAGGGAGTTTGGAGGGGGGGTTTGTACTGAGGTGGTCAAACTTGGAGCCGTCTGGATGGAGTCTGTGGTCAGCTTATGAATAAGAGGAAAAAAAACAGAAGCCTATTGTTTGATGTGGCTTTTCTCACAGTTTTTAATGCCACTAATGACAAAAAAGAACATTGTGCTTTTTGTGCCAGCCACTTTCTTACCAGCTTTGCGCTTTTCAGTGAAATTATCGATTACGTTGAGATGAATGATTTCATCCAAAATTTAGCCGAGTGTGGATGGAGCAGTGAGAGAAAACAACAGCCCAGCGAAGCGTGCTTCCCTTTCAGATTTCATGCCAGCCTTGCATGCTCTTTGGCTGACAATGTTTTTGTGTAACAAACACCCGTATAGCTCCCGCTGCTAATGCTAGACATTACCTCACAGAAGTGGATTTATACACAGGAAATAGCTTGTCCCGCAGGTAATATGGGCTGCAATCAGTCAGCAGGGAAGATCATACTTCTCAGTTGCAGACACAGCAGAGATAGCCCCTTAGAGCTTCAGCTACTCTGTACAGAGTTCAGGGAGGGAAACAGAGAGGAAGAACTTGCACAGCTCTTTATTCATTCACTCTCTACAGCACAGTGATGTGTATCTGTAAGAACATGGTAGCAGTGTTATTTCTTGCTGAGACTCATCCCCTCATTCAAACATTTAAGACAGCCACTGTCATTCAAACATTTAAGACAGCCACTGATTTGAAATGTTGAGGTGCAAGATCTTACATGATCCTGCTTACTCTAGTTCCCTAGAGCTATTCCCAAATGGGTAGGGAGTCAGATTCTGTTATTGCACATCTTGAACTTCTTTACACACACACACACACCGGCTTGGTGCTGACCTGCGCTAATGCCCTAATGGCACTGTCCTACATACTTGGTACGCTATAGTGTCTGCTGACAACTTCAGCCACCCACCCTGTGCTGGAGGAGGATAAGGAAGAAAGGGGAACAAGCTGGGAGGGGAAGGCTGTCTGTAGACACTCATTTCCCAATGCTCCTGGCCTGCTGCTTGCCTCTGACAAAGCATTAGAGGTATAAAGGCACATTGTGAGGGATAATCTTCTTTTTAAGTTTTAAAATAATTGGAAAATTTTTTTTAAACTGTCTACCAAGTTTCTGCATGTTTTCATTTGAATTTGGCCGTCTTTGAGGTTTTAAGACCTGCTTGCCATATAGATTTAAGTCAGAACTGTGTCTGAGCTTCTCCAAAATTGCTTCCTGTTAGGGAAAAAAAAAATTAAATATTGCCTTACACCTGAATTTGGGTTTAACTTTATATATATGTATTATGTAGAATTGTGACATGACTTGAGGATTTTCAGAAGTAATGTCCGTACCAAGATAGATCACTTGAATGCAGTCAGGGATGTCAAATCTAGTGACTGTGGTGCATATTTAAAAGAAAAGATCTATGTCAAGTTGTGGTCAGATTTGATTAAAAAATTTAATTCGAGTTAATTGTAGGATTTCTAATTCATTGCATTTTAATAAACAGAACTGTATCTTGACTATAAGCACAATTTTTATTTCAAAAGCCCTTTTTGCTTTTAAATGTTTGAATAAATAGACATATAAGATCAACAAATATTTATTGTTTTTAATCTGTTAAGTTATTCAACCATCAGATTGATGCAAATTGCCATTATCCTCATTCAGCTTTCAAGTATTCCAGAAATCCCTGATGATTCATGTAGCTTTTTTGAAAGAATGTTTCTTTAGAGATGTGATTATGACATTAGTGTTGGGTTTGTTTGTGCTTGCTGCAACACGTTTAGCGTTGAGATGTTTTTTTTTTAGGCTTGAACCGGTTTGGTGATAGGCTAACTCCTTTTTGCACAACTTTCACACAAGTCTTTCATCGTCCCATCAGATAATTTTTTGAAGCAAAAATTAGGCCTAAAAGGGCTAAGAGACATGGCTTTGGCATCTGGTTGCTTGCGAATGTCAAGCAACCAGATTTGCGGGTGTACCTGAAATATGCAAATGCAAAGGTACTGCCAGGGAACAAAAGTGATCAATTATGGCAAAACTTTTAACGTCTCAAAATCAGTGCAATTGAAATTAACGTGTTAAAATTCTATTAATATTTTGTGACGTATACGACTTCTGAAAGGTTTCATCTTTTTGAATCAGTAATGTTTGACACAAATTGCAAGCAAAGCACACAGTATTGACTCAGCTGAGTTCCACTCCACTACTCCTGTGGTTAGACAGATGAGAGCTCACATCTACTCTGGACATGATTGAGTCAATTTATGAATGACCAGAGGCAGCTTAAAGAGGACCTTATCTTTGTAGCTGCATGGCATAAATTTCTTGTCAAAAAGGCTTTTTATTAGTTTTACTTTACATACATAAATCAGCCATAAGAAAATGGCCATCAAGCAACAGAGTCAGCTTCCATCTCTGTTTTATGTTTGTGCAAGGACAGCAGTAAATTTGCGGCTTCTGCAAAAAAATTGCCCTCTAAAACCCTTTTTACTAGTCCTAGGACATGACATCTGCTGCCTAAAGTGCAGGGCCGGACTTAGGAGGGTGTGGGCCCCTGGGCTTGAGCCGAGTTGCGGGCCCTACTTAATCATCATTCGTTATACAGTTATATATATATATATATATATATATATATCCCTGATTTCTTTCCCTTTGGGTGGTTGGCGCATGGCCGTGACTTACTTGTGGAACCAATCCTATCCACAAACCTTATCTACCTACAAGCCTAAGGTCACAAAGATCAGCCACTGTCCACCATGAGAGAGGGCTGATGGACAGTGCCAAGTACCAGGCCATCTCTCCATACAAGGTTTATAACAGTCACTCCATGATTGCCAACTTTTTTGCTATATTTTGCACACACACGCACAAAAAAATTTCAGCAAGTCAGATTTTTAAAGATCAGCCATAAAATTGCTACCGGTGCACCTTTAATGAATGTAAAGATCATTACTGCAAGCAAAATATACTTAGTAGTTATTAAAGAAATACTTGAACATCTTGAGTATGTCTATTCAACAGAGCTTTCCTAAGAAAGGAAAAATTGACAATGTTCTCTATCCATCCTCAATGTACAGTATATTTTTAATCCTTCTTCATTTCTATCTTTTTTTGTCTCCCTCCCTCTTTCAATTTTTGTCAACTGTATCTTTCTCTGTAATAATGAAGTTTATTTCCTTACCACGTTCAGACAGTCAGGTTATTTCCCCTCTGAGAGCCAAATCTGGTCAAAACTTTTATTCAGTGATGACTGGAGTTTAGCTGCGTGTCAGGGCAGGGCAGGACGCACTCGAGCTAATTTGTACAGTCGGCCCTTCGCCATATGATTAGGACCGTTCCTCCTGCTGCTGCTAGCTGGAAGCTGAAGTTAGTTCCGCTTTTTTAACTTCACATTTAGCGCGAGTGAGCAGAGCTGTCGCATTACTTTTCTTTGACCTTAGCCGTTTTCTTTCTCTTTGAATTGTTCTGTTGCTTTTTCTCCACTCACAGAAACCTGTTTCAAAGCATCATTGACTTTTAGCATCATTTAAAATACAAAGCACAGCAGCGGTGGATGGAGGAGAACTCAGCCTGTGTTTGGATGTTCTCACCGCTTCAAGCTGGCTTTCAAAACGCGATCTGGAGAAGAATCGTTTCTGATGTTTATAAAGATGTTCCGATGCTTTAAAATTAACATCCATATTCCTTGCTTCTTGCTCAGCCCAGTAAGCTCACACCAACTCATCAGTTTTTACCCAAAGCGCAGGATCAGTACTGTACGAATTATCCATGGTCATCGCTTCACCTGGCGAAGAAGTTCACCCTTCTGCCGCCTCTTGGCGGGCACCAGATCAGTCAGAGATCCATGTTCTGGCGGACCATAGAACCGGTGTTAGCAAGGCTAACGTCTTGAGAAGTGGAGAGGGACGATGGTTCTGTTCCATGTCCAATATGAGTTTTTACAAAACCCTGTTAGCTTGGATATATTCTTCATCACCTCTCTGTCACGCTCTTCTTTTTCTTTCGTTCCTGCGCTCTGTGGTCATTAATTCTGTTCTCTGCCATCGTGAGAAATCACTCTCTGATGCTCCGCCCCAAAGCGTAAGAAGCGTCCAACTTGGACCAATAATAATCAAGCATTCATTATGGACGTTTGCCAGAACAAATCAAACATTTTTTCAACGACACCGCCAAAATCCCCTTAGCCATTCTGACCTTATTCTTTCACAAAAATACAAAGCATTTTTCGAGGCCCCCGAAGCGTCAGGGCTCCGGGCTGCAGCCCTGGTAAGCCCGTGCTAAAATCCGGGCTTGCTAAAGTGTTCCAAGGATGTAAATAATTTCCCTGTTCCCAAGTGTCACCCAGGTGCATAAGTTAATGTGCTTTGTGTCCTAACTGGTCACAAGATTATACCTGAGAGCTAGCTGGTTATCACACAGGAAGTGCCTCTGTTTGGAGTTCCTATTCATCTGTCCCACCTTGAACCCCTCATTGTCCATCCATCATGTTTCCCTCTGCCTGTGGTAGAAAAGCAGAAGCTCTGCTGTGTGATGTAGGTGTGTATTGACCTAGGGAGGCGATGAGGATGGAATGCTAATAGGGTTAATGTAATTAATGGCCCTGTCACCCTAGCTTGTGGAGGAGTGTCAGGCTTCTTACTGGTAGTTTGGGAGTTGATTTCCTTTATTTGCTGGAGCTACACTGTGGTTCTGATTTCAATGTTATTTCTTTATTTGCTTGCGTTTCTCTGTTTTTCTCGTCTTTTTCTTGCTCTTTCTAAGCAATTGGTTTCTCTTTAACAATATAGTTATATCTGCAAATGTTTAAGTTTCTTTAAGAATGAGTCTTTGTATCATCTGTAAAATTATTGATTGATTAAAGTGGTTTTAATTTTTTAGTTTCCCTGTGTCTTAGCCGCACAATGATTTGTGGGATTTAATATGGGTGCGTGTTTTGTGTGATTTCCTGAGTGAGTCTGTGATGCTGCACGGATCATGCGTGTGTGTGCGTGTGTGCAATAATGGAAGGTTGACATTTAAAGCAGTGTGTTTAGTGCCAATGAATTAGCATACTTTAACTGGCTGTTCTATCCCTTCTGGAAGGAAGCAGGCATTAAATCCACGAAGCTAGATTGGTCGGCATTTTTAAAGAGCTTTAGTGAAGATTCATAGACTACGAAATGTGCCACCATCACACAAGAGAACACACCCACGCACACATCCTTTGCTATCTTCTCTAACTGTGTCCCTCTCTCTCTCTTTTTTTTAAGCTTACTCTGACCTGAGTATACGCTGCTCTTTTATTCTGCATACACAGCGTTTTCCCCTCCTGCCACTTCAGACCATGTGTTTGAGTTATGATGGTGATGAGGGCAGATGGAGGAGTTGGGGTGTGTGTGTGTGTGTATGTGTGTGTTTTTTCCCCCCCAGTGTTTGGGGTGGATGAAGGGGGATACTTTGTCACCATCATGTCTTTCCTGATGTGCATCTCTGAGGTCCACTGAAACATTTCGGGCCGTTGTTTCTCTGCATGTGATTTGGTAACAGAGAAAATCTCCGCATTATGTCAGTGTGGCTGTCTGACCTGGTCTTTGTGTTGCATACACTAAATGTCATTAATGTGCAAAGATAAGTTCAGAACAGAGAGCATAAATCCTTCTTCACAGAGCTTTCTAATTAGCTGAATAATGAATCAGGGCTGCATTTACTGCTTTCACATAGAGCAAATATGACTGAAAGTCATTAGCTTGTTTTATGTGCAGACAGCATTACATGTGCTTGCTTGGACATTCTTTATGAAGTGGAGTTAACACCATCTTTAACACACACCTGGTTGTGTAATTTATGTTGTATGATTTCTGATCAATTGGAAATGTCCTACAAATCAAAGCCTTGTTCAGGTATAATGCTCTTCTTGGCAGAATAATTAGGCCACATAGAAAAAACAAATGACTCAGTCATAATTGATTATAGCAGCATAGCTTTAGTAAAATAATATATTAAAGGTGTGTCAGTGTACACAATGCTGTACCTGGTGTGTACATATAGAGTTGCAGAATAATATACATAAACAATGAGACTAACAAGCATATGGATCACCTTCAATCGTCATGGACAAACTGTGATATTGAGTTAAAAGCTTGTTTTCATCTGAATAAATATTTCAAGATAAACAAAGACTAAATAGTTTCAGTTCCTCAAAGTATAAACTGTTGCACTTATGCAGGCCAAACAAAGGTTTTGAAATACTGGTTTTGTTTAGATTCTGTAGTACAAATAATCTGTCCGTTAGAAATTCTTCATCACCTAGTCAAAGTCTTTATCAGATTCTAAAGTTATTAAAATACAAAAAAACAAAAAAAACAAATAAAAACACACTAGAATTTAAGTCGTGCTTGCTTTTCTCTACTTCCAATAAAAAATATTGGTAACTACACATAGTGCAGATGTACATCTGATCCCTCAATTAAACAATGGAAATTTTCAATACTCAATCACTTGAATATTTAATCGCAGCATTACTGCTAGAGTTATTACGTAGGGGCTATGACAAGAGCAGAGAGCTATTACAGTACAACACAGAGGTGAACTGGATTCATCAAGGAGTCCTGACCTGGCATATCCTGTTTTCAATTTTGTGCTGGAATGCCTCCGCCGCCTCGCAGACCTTTAATGTCTGCAGCACTGAAACATCAGAGGGTTCCTTAAAGACCACAAATAAACTGAATGCTACGAAGCAATCATTCTTAAACCAGACTGGCTTGAAGCAGCCAGTCTGAAGCAGCCCATCTCTTGAAGCAGAGATGGGCGATGATGTAACTTTTAAAAAAAGAATATTCACAAGGCTTTCAGTTGATTCCCTGCTGTCCTCCTGCCCAAGGGGAGAGGGGTTGTCATGGCAACCCTTGTCCGGCACATGGGGTTCTGGCCTGCTTTTCTTGTGAGCATTTTGAAAGGGGTCAGACAATCCAACCCCCGCCGGTTCACAAGTAGCATCACTGTGACTCTGCAAACAGACTGATTGGACCACCCCTGTCCCTCTCTGCTAACCCTCCTTCCAGATCCTCGCCACCCTTACTTTGTTTCTGCCCCCCTGACAGGGTTAAAGATTCATAGTGTAGTGTCCATCTTGCCATCCTCCTTTCTTCTCAATGCAATGGAGGAACTTTAATTATCCAAGGAATAATAGGATCTTGATAGGTGAGGGGTTAAAGGTTGTGACATGTGTTTCTATGGAATTAAATGTGGTATGGGATATTTTTTGGACCTGAGGAATATGCAAAGTTTTGCCTAAAGGTATTTAACCTCTTTGCAAGTATCTCTTGGCTATATTAGAAAAATTAAGGTGTTTGCAAAGAAGAAATTACACAAATGCACTTTATGTATTAAACTAATGTCATTCGGATTTGAAAAGCTCACATTTCTAAATTAGGCATCGTCTTAGGTACACATGAAGCAGCCAAGCAAGGGTCTTCACTAATTGAACACGTGTGTTTGAGATACAACACCTGAAATATCTAAAGGTTAAAGGGTTAAAGTTAAAGGAATTACTGCTATGCCCCCTGGACAAGGCAGAACGAGGCATCTATCAATTTGCCACAAGATTTCTGAGGAGGCAGCAAATCAAGTCTTTGACTGACTCCAAAACACCTTCAGCAGCACCACCATTGATGCAGAGCACAAGAAAGGTCAGCTTTATTTTACACACGGCTGTAGTGAATAAGCCAAAGAGATTTTGGGATTTTGTTTTGCAGTGATGAAGCAAAACTGCAACTTCTTGTTCCCATGAATCAGTGTTATGTTTGGAGGAGAACAAATGAAAGACTTGTTGAACTGATACTCAGGGCTGCTTTTCTTACTGTGGTACTGGAAACCTGTAGCTTGAGGAGACGATGTCAAAAAATATCAGAGGGTGAAGTTTTTGTGGGAGAAAAAAATGCTTCCTGCGAGGAAGCTTTCACATGAGGTTCCAACTTTAGAATGATCTCAAGCAAAACTCAGTCCACCAAGGTGGTTATTATAGTTGCCTAACCTGAACTCTATTGAAAAATGTCTGGTGGTATTTGGAGAAAAAAAGAGTTGCAGCATTAAAAACATTCATAGGATGGAGGACTTTGCCATGAGTGGGCTGGGATTTCTGAGAAAAGCTGCCAAAAGCCTGTCTGGTTATGTATCAGACTGCAACAAGTCATAGCAGCAAACTAATGCTCTGCTAAAGATGGTTTTCATGAGAGGATAAACAATTTTGGTCAATAAAAGTGGCCTCATTTGATTAATTTTAATAACTCATGTAATAGTTGTCATTGGCTATCTAGATTGTTCCTGTTTAGTGTTTATCACAACCATCTGCTAGTTTGTTTATGTTACCAAAAGATTTAATGCAGAGTTTGGGATTTAATAGCTTTAGGCTTGAATGTAGAAAAGATCTCTTGGAAAAGAGCAGGCTGCAAGCAAGCAGATGTCAGAAACACTGAAACAAAAGCTTATTGACTGATCAAAGATGGTACTAAAATAAACCAAATATGGATCCTGCAGATCCCTTCTTCAGTTTTATCCTGTTTTTTCTCTCTGTATCTGTCTCTTTGTGCTATTCTTTGAGTAGTCTCTTCAATTTCTTTTTTCCACTTGTCGTCTTGCTTAGTCATGCACATATCTCATTCCCAATCCATTATATAGCAATCACATTCTCAGATTAAACATTTTTTCCTTCCAAAAAAAAGGAAGGAATATGATAAAGTACCGCTACATCTATGAACAAATCAAAAATATTGTGCATGTTGTTAGACTTAAATAAAGTCTAACAAAGTTAAAAATCTCCAGTTCAAATGCTGTTTTTAGTTCCTCTAAACAGAATAATATTTTGCCACTAGGATAAATAATCACCAAATCTGTCCTCTTTTGGATGTTCTTTGATGGAAATTAAAAGTAAAATATGTGGGTCTGCTCATGTGATCCTTCATTAACGCTCATGCCAGCCCTGAACTGCTCCAGTGGAAATGCATCAAACAAGCATTTAGTTTCAAAACTACAGAAATAAGCTACATTTATCAAAAGCCTTCTTAGCAGCCGATGCTGGAAATGGCAGGCATATCATCCGCAGCATGAAGCATATCGGGACATCATTGATGCTTGTGCGTATTACTGAAGTAAAAGGTAGGCTTGATTGGCTTGATTGAAGTGTTTTGTATGTTTTTTTTCTTCTCATTTATGGTTCGGATCCCGCTGGCTATAATTTCTAAGAGTCTCACCGCTCCCTGCCAATCTTGTCCCACATTTAAATCTCACAAATCCGGTGGGAGGAATTGAAACAATTTCAGCTAATTTGCCCCTCACCTGAACCTTTTCCTGAGCTACTTTTTGATGCATGTATCTTTTGTGATCTACTTTGAAGAACACCAGGGGAGAAAGCAGAAAGGGTGATATTTCCTTCTGGCTCAGGCTGTTTGACTTTCCTATAATAACTTTTGTCTCACTATCAGAGGCTGTGTGTGTACTGCATGTAATGTGATTGTTTTGTTCCTTGCTTATTTACTCACATGAAATGAGCTTGACTTTTTTTTTTTTCCGCTTTCTTCCACCTGCTCGTACATCATAGCAGTCAGAGTGCCACCTTTGAAGCATAATTTTCCCTGGAGACAAGCCTTCCTTATCAGAAGTCAGGCTTTTGTGAGGAGGTGTATGCTACCTTGTTCCCATTACAAGGAATTGTTAACTGAGAGACACAAAACAAGGTGTGTATGTGCTTTTAGATAGTTGTGTGAATATGTACTTTAATGTTAGCAGAATGCTGTCTGTGCTTTACCTAGAAATTAATTTGGACTGAAGTGCGAATAGTCTTAGCAAAAAGAAATAATGACATCATTCAATTATCGGGTTTGAAGACATCATAAAAATGATCTGCTCTTTATCAGTTCTACCATAATTGAAATCAGGCCCAAAGTGAAAAAAAAAAAAACATACCCAAAAGATTTCACCACACTATATATATATATATATATATATATATTTAATTAAACACAGGTAATGCCAAAATGAAAAAGCTGTGTGAAGCTCTATAAGCAAATCCCATAAATCAGAAGTTCACAGAACTTTTTTGTCTGACGTTTCAGTGTCTTCCATTGCTGTTGAGAAGTTTTGGCCCACTTCTTTCCAACATTTCTCCAACTCATTCAGCTTTCCACAGCTCTCTTATTATTCCACCACAGCATTTTAGCTCATTTCACCCAGAAGGTATTCTGTTGTAGATTTGCTATTGAGTTTGTGATCTTTTTGCTGATTTCTCCAAATTCACTCGAGCGTCAACTGAATAATTTGGTATACAGGGGAGTTCAACTCAGTGACTCAAAATCTCAAACTCCTTGGCTCCAAAATAATCCCAAATCATCATCTCTCCACCATCATAGTTCTTGCTGAACTACTGTGCAAACAGGGGTGTGCGTCATGGAAAAATGACGCTGTTCAAGAAATCTTGAATTCTAAGAGGCATTTCTCCTTCAGCCATTCAAAAAAATAAAAAAGCATACTTCCTCAGTCTTTTTCTAATCGGGCTGTCATAAAGTTTCACATTTTAACCTGCTAAGTAAAGTCTGAAATGGAACTGTTGGTTTTTTTGACATTTCCCTCAGCATGGCACAGCCTGACCTTACGGCAAATTTGTTCAGCTTCATTCATTTAAGGGATGATGGACAGTTGCCTTAAATGTTTTTCTCTTGTGAATAATCATTACCTTAGAATGATGGACTTCACATCGTTTGAAAATGCTATTATTACCGCACCCGAAAGGATGGGCAGCAATAATTGCTTAAGTCATTTCTGATGTCTTGTGTGAACAAACACCCATATGCATCAGACCAGCAAACTGCCCAAACTTCTGCTTTTACAAGGGTGGTTATACATTTTGAGTCTCAAATTGTTTTCCACATATAACTTTTCCATTTTGTCTTATATTTTTTGTTTAAAAGCAGACAGTGATTTGAGCCATTTTAGAACCTATTAAAGACCTGGTACATTTTATTATGTCCTGATAGTTAAACCCCTTGAAGGCTGTATTTTCTTTTCCCCATGGCGGTTTTTGTTGCTTGACTGTTCATTCTTTCACTTTTCATTTTTAGTCAATGAGCCTTTTGTACTTTCACAACACATTTATTTATTTATTTTTTTTACTTTAGTGAGCCAGTAAAGAAAAAAATAAAAGATTGTAGCTCTTGCTGTTTGGTGTACAAACCATTTGTATTTTACTTCTCAGACTTATTTGTCTGCCTTTCTGATACCCTACTTTTTGAGAGCTAAAGCAGAAAATCCCTCCCATCACGTCCCTTCTGTTTCTGCTCTCTCAGAACCTTGCTGGCTTGCCTCCATCAGTGCTATATTGGTCTCTGTTTCGAGTTTTAATACTGTTGCTAAATATAGGCCTCACATTGTGCCGCTGCTCTTAATGTGTGTGCTCGGGCTGATTAGAGCGGTGGCCTGATCTCACCCCCTCCACAGACCCGTAATGCGTGCCGCAGGCTCTGGTTTCTCTTTTGGAAACGGGGGCAAACAGAAAAAAGTGCTGAAACAATCATGTTCCGGGTTGTAAGTTATGCGACCCATAAGAGCTGGAAATATAGAAGCCATAAATGGCAATTAAGGACAAGTTGGAGGTACTAAAGCTTTCGGATGATTCATTGTCAGGACTCATTGGAGATCAATTTAACAGGATGTTTCTGATTTCAATATTTACAGCAAATCGATGACAGGAAAAAACGATTCACTCCAAATGCCATCAAGTGTGATTTGTCCTCTGCAGTAGATTCTATTAATGTTTAAACGGATGCGGAGAGGTGTTGTAGAGTAAAGGGTTAACTGCTTTGTTCATGGAGGATAGAGGGAAATCAATAAAGTTTATGGTGCCCGGCCAAAAATATGAAGCAATTGCCTCTTGTATTGATTGGAGGCTTGGGTCATTTTTGCAGATATAGTTCCACCTTCTCCTTTAAAGCTTGTTTCCCTTCCTGTAATTTACCTCTTTTTCCTGCTACATCATCCCCTGAGAATGCAGTCTGTTTTTCCCTCTTACCTTTTTTCCAAACCCCTCATCTGTCCGTGTTCCTTACCTCTCCCCTCGTCACCCCTTTCCTGTCCTCTCTCAGGTTCCTCTCCCCTGTCACAATAGCGTGGCCTCTCCAGCCTTAGCCTGTCCAAGGGGAATTGACACATAGTGCACTCGGCCAAACGGGCTAACGTGAGCCTCATGGAAGCTTATAATGTACAACAGGAACACGAACAAAAGAGACAGCATGCAGTGCTGGTGGGAGCCACCTCACACACATGCACACTGCACATTTCTCCATCCCGCTCGCAGCTGACACCAGAATTCTTCAGCCTGCCACCGGTGATGGATTAGATGCGTTATCGAGGTGGAGACAGGCTCCATGTTTTCTCCCAGTGTGAGAAGAGAAAGGGAAATAGACACACACACACACACACACACACACACACACACACACACACACACACACACACACACACACACACACACACACACACTCACCAGCTGAATGGGTTGTTCCTACTCCAACTCAAGTAAAGGAATACAGTAGCAGTCTGCTACATTTCAAGCCAGGTTTCTGGGTTGGACACATGAGCCGTGTCTTCTTCAGGCTGTTGAATACAAGCAGTTGATTTCAATCAGTCTTGTGTGTGAGTTCACATCAAGTTCTAACAGTCTTAGATGTTAGAACATGTAAGATCTGTAAGATGTAAGAATAACAAAAGTCATTTTCTTATTTCAAAGCATCTTGCATTAAAATTTAACAATAGTAATCATTAATTTGCCTGTTTTACCCATAGGTCACAGTTTAAAAACCTTGGCTAAGAATACATGTCTCACCATATTAACCAGAAAGGGATGTGATCCGTTCTACTAAAAACAGAAAAGAAACAATCATTTTTACTACTGAAGTTATAAAACAAGTTGAATATTCCACTAAAATTGTGCTCTTTTGCATTTTTCACTTTTGTTTACGCAAAAATATAAATAAAACTTAGTGTTGACTGTGCAGAATATTCTTCCTCTGCTCGTTAAGTAACATAAAAAAAAACTGATAGTAGCTGGTTAATCTTTCTGATAAAGTGATAAAACTATGTTACCTTAGAAATAGTGACGAGTGGCTTTCAACTAAAGCACTTCATTCTTTAATTTCCAAACTAAAGAATGGCGTGTCCTTACTTGTTATTACTGAAAATATTTCTAATCAGCTGAATTTGTCTTTCTTGTGAGTGAGGGAAGAAATAAAGTAACATTCTTTCTGCCAGATAATTGGGAGTGTAAAATAAAAAGTATAGAAGGAAGCCAGACAGCACACAAAGTTAGGAGGTAAAGTGAAAAGTTAATGGCAGTAGTAATTTCTTTAGTGGCTTCATCAAGCAGAGAAGCACATTGAATCAGAACATTTTAGGATTTCCTGGAATGAAATCTAAAACAGGATAACTGCAATGTCTCTGTGTTTCTTCAGCACTATTGCTGTTGGTAGCTGTATTTTTTGAACTTCCTGATAGTTAGACCTTTGTGATCTATAACTTTTTTTAAATCACTCGTTATACCTTTTTCATTGTGCTTTGATCTGTTTTTGGCTTCTTGTGTAGTTCTGATTTTTTTCTTTTCTTCTGTGACACATACCACTCATCCCTTCACACTCATTCATCTCAATGCCTGAAGGGCCTGGCTTGTGTTGTCATGCATGCTTATCCGTTAGGATAGTCAGTGGGTCTGTCAGCACACCTCACACCCCTCTGCCACTATTCTTTCTCACCTTCATTTATTCACTTGAGAGGCTTTTAGATAAACAAACACCTTATCTATGAACTTTAAAGGAAGAAATAAAGGTTTATACAAAGCTGGACCCCCTGCTGCATCGTGAGCTTTTATGTTCAGATAAATTGCTTCTTTTATATATATTTTCTTTAATTCCCATCATACAACTACTAGGCCTTGCTATTATTTGCTTGTGTAAAAATAGAATATTTTCAAGGTTTGGCATACATTACAGAATAGTGGAAAATGTCTTTGTCTTGTGACCAGAGTGCCTGTCTTGTCACAAAAGCCTTTGAAATCACGGATGACTCCTGACAAGCTTGACTTGGTCTCAAAATCCTGTCAGTCTGACACTTAGCCCATTTGGTCCAAGCCACAGAGCAATCTCAGCATCATATTCAAGCCATTTACCAGAGGCCAAGATGGGCTCCATCAGGTGGATTGGATTTGATTGTAAAAGATTTACGGTAGCCTTTGTGAAATCTGTCTGACCTGTGCTTTTTGTTTTCAATTGGTTTGACCCTACTTGACAAAGCTCCCCCTTTCCTAAGCAGAGCCCTGTCTGTGGTGCCTCTCTGAGGGGTCAGTGCTTTGAGACAGAGCGTGGAAGTGTGTAGTGGTGGTGTACTTTTCAGAATTTAATCCAGTGTGTGGGATCAGGCAGATAAAACCAGTGGCTCTCACTCCCGCTCTCGAGACTGCGAAACTGGATAAGCGCAGATGCAGAAGATAGCTGTCAGACTGGATATTTAGGAAGTTCAACTTTTAACTCTCTGAAAAGTTAAATTTTCCAAGTTTCACCCAGAAAACCACATTTTGCAGATATTCAACTCTTATTATGATATTCCAACGCAATGTGTAGGCGGGGAACGTACAATTAGATTATTATTTTTTTGCCGGTTTTGACACGAGGTTTGCAGAGTACCTCCATTGTGTGGTTTGGTAAAGATTCCCATACATGGCTTACAGTCTTCTCTGCCAGCTGAAATACAGAGGCAAAATAATCTACACCCTCAGACTGATCTGTATTTGGCTTGGCAGCTACCTGTGCACAAGCATCTCCGGTTTCAGAGAACTAACATCCCTCAAGGCTAATGGTTAAAAATAGGATTTCGACAAATCTGAAAAGAAAATTGCTCTCAGGTAATAGTTAGCAGCTGAGCTATTAAATGGAAAGAAAAAAAGTATTTAATGCTGAACAAACACTATGTTTTGTGTGCTGTCTGGCTTTAAAATCAAGATGGGAAAGTTTAGAGAAGTCATTTCTTTTTGCTTTTCTTAAATGTTTTTGATCATAAACTAACTTTAATATGACAAATACAGCAACAAATTCATTTTGCAATTGCTGACTTAATTTACTCAGAGAAAAAAAAAGCTATGCAAACCTGTACTGCTCAGCATGAAAATATAATTGATCCCTGTTGTTAAATCATAAATTGTGATTAACTAAGTGTTTTTGTTTACTTGGCACACCCACATCTGATTCAAGATATCACGTAAACAAGAAACGTCTCCTGGTATGCAGTAGACTGAAAGATTTAAAAAACCAACACATCTTGTAACACAAGATGCAAAACCTTACAGCACAACATTTTAAAAAGCCAAGCTAATTAGTTTTTGCAGCAGAATAATGATCTGAAGCACTCTAGCAAATCCACTTCTGAATTTCACAAACTAAAGAAAAGGAAGGTTTCAGTGGCCTAGTTAATGACTAGACTTAAATCCGAGATGATCTTAAACAGGCAGTTTGTTTAATAAAAAGTCTGCATTGAGAAATGGGCCAAGATTCTTCCACTGAGAGGTAAGATACTTTATGAAAACCACCACAAATAAACATATTTGATTCTGTTTAATCTGTTTCTGCCAAACAGCCCTTGTTCCAGAAGTGACACCAGAGCTTTTAGATGTTGGGGACAGTTGCATGTTTTCATTGTCCAGGATTGTTTGGTAACCTTATTTTGTCTAAGAAATAAAGTCATCATTTTGAAAATTCTTTATTTAGTTCATCTTTGGCTGATACAGAAATTTGTTTGATCTGAAATATTTAAGCCTGAACAAGAAAGGGAAAAACTATAGAAGTCTGTTTTGGGGCAAATACTTTTAACACGACAGTGTACATCTGGATGCCTTAACTGAGAGGAATTTGGGGAGTTTATATATTTTTTTAAATTATTTTTTATGTGTAAAGGTTTTTGTTGTTGCTTTGGCTGCTCCCGAGCAGTTTTATGGTATGACAGAACAAGCTGTCTTGCTGGGTGGGATGTGTCTTTTGAATGAATGACAGTTTTGGCCTTTACTTCTCCTTCCATCTCTGAGCTGCAGCATCCATAATGCACTGCAAAAACACACATTTGCTGCACTTTTAGCCAGGATTTATTCAGCCCTTTTCACTCAAGCAAATTGCTTCTCATAGACTCTCACAGTTGGTGATCCACTGTCTGGCACTGTGTTCAAAACCACAGACCAAGGCAGAGCAGCGGAGAGAGGAAGAGGGAGAAGGGCAATCTGGATTGGAGTTTGGTCAATCTTCAAACGTTTTTCCAGGGTGCTTACATGGTCTGATCAAAAGCCCCCCTCTGGCATGGACCCTTGTAGCCACAAGGGGAGGCCTCTGATGCCTCTGCCATCATTTCCCTCCGGCATATCCCTCAACTCAAATCCCCAGCTCTCTTAGTTTTAGGTACCATAACATAAAACATACATGTAGTTGGAGTCTTAACAAAGAACAAATGATGTTAGTGATGTGCTTTTTGAAACCGATCGTTCTTTTATGTGAACTATTGAATCAAGCCTACGTTTTGTTGGCTTTTTCATCTTTCACTAACTGTGCTATTGTCCAACCAATCAGATGCGATGACAGAACAAGAATTACAAGTCTGTAAAATCATTATTGTGTTTTGGTTTATTAAGGGGCAACCGAAACCAACCTTCTCCCATGTTGAAAAAGTAATTGCCCTTTAAACCTAATAACTGGTTATGTCACCCATGGCAGCAACCACTTCCATCAAGCATTTGCAATAACTGGCAGTAAGTGTTTTACATTGATGTGGTGTTTTACTTCAGCTGTACTGGATTGTTTTCAGCATGACCTGTTAAAAGTTATGTCGCAGCATCTCAAACTGTTGAAAATTAGACTTTGATTAGACCACTCCAGACGCTTCTTTTTTGTTTCTTTTTGAGCCAATTAAAGTTGGTCTTGGTAGTGTGCTTAGGAAACCCTTTTTTTTAAAAATGGATTCTTTTGCATAGAAAGTTACATATCTTTCCTTTTCTCTCAAGTTGGACCTTGTTCTGCCAGTTTATTTCAAATATTGCCTAGACTAATACTAAAAAAAAGTGTTTGAGCAAAATACTTGCGAACATACTGGAGGACTCGACAAACTGAAGCAGCTTTGCAATGTTGAAGAAATTTTCTATTTACTAATGATCAAAACATGGCTTCATCCATCAGCTCTAAAAATATGAAAATTTTTAGGTAAGATTGCAGGGACATAGTAAGCCCCATACTGAATTTAATCATTGAGAATATTACCAATTATTGATTTGACAGAAATTGTCTCATATGTTGCAGATTTTAAAGCTAACCAGAGAACATTGGTCTAAGCATAATAATCTATATGAACACAAAGTGAAAACAGATGGATGTCGAATGCTTATTGATGCATTCGACATCAATAGGCATTGATGTCACAAGTGATTTCATGGGACCACTGGTGTTGCTTTGCAATTTCATAACTGAGTTTCAAATGCTCCCTTTTAAATTATGTTGCAATACAACAGTCCAAGTAAAGCTAAAACTAAATCTGAAAACAGTGCTCCAGCTTCAGGATTTGCCTCCCACTCTTTGCCGCCTGAGGACACTTATTTCTGTTCTCCGTTATCTTCCACCATCACTGCTGTGTTTGGATTTATGTTTGTACATGAAGGATATCAAATCCCACATGCAGCGTGAATCTAAACACACAGTTGCCTACTGTGTGTTTGTGCAATTTGTTTAAATATCTATAATTCAAGATGTTGTCATCTTCTCTTTTTTTGAAACCGTTAAATACAACCCATGGACTCCCTCGAGTAATGTAGACAGTTTTTCCAACACTCTCATCTATCTTCACCTTTCCCCCCCTTCCTTATGTCTCCTTCCCGTGCTGCTGGAAGAGAGGAGCTGCCTAATAGCTGCAGAGTTGAAATGGGGAACCGAATCAGACCCGACTGAGCCAAAGGGTAGCTCTCTGGGGCTGCAGGGTTTCTTTCAATGCATTGTTTTTCCTTTAATAGAGGGCGAGTGTGATTGTCTGAAAAGTATTACCTGGCTGCAGCCTTCTCATCTCGTCTGATACGTAATGCAGGGTCAAACAGGGCAAACTTTGACCAGGTTGTGCTTCTAAAGCACCCTAAACGTTAAAGTAAAGTTAGACTGAAGAAAGTTACGTTTTTAAGTTAGCTCTAGGGCTGGACTATATGGCTTAAAAATAAAATCTAATATTTTTTCATACCAGATCCAATTTCTTATTTTGTTTGCTTTTTTTTTTCAAGGGCCAGGTTATGAGAATGTATATTTAATTACGAAAATAGAGTCACAATATTAATAGAATAATGAAATTTTACCAGAAAGACGTTTTGAAATTACAAGAAGATTCTTGACAGAAAAGCTTGGATAATATTTAATTTTTTTGTTAGAGTTATAAAATTACTACTTCATTCTTCATATATTACAACTTTATTTTGGTAAAAATAATACTTTATTCTCATATTATTTAGTCTATATTCTTGTCCACAAAAACAAGCCTTACTTTTATACTTTGTCGTGGAGATTTCAAGGTCCAAATAAATAAAAACTGTAAAACGTGCTTGAGAAACAAGACGGCTGCTTGGGTGTGCTGACTTCGCTCCCAACTACGGAAACCCAAGGAGTGCAAAATACAGATTTTCCAAAAATTTAATCTTCAAACAGCAAAGAATTTATTAATTGATTAAAATTAATTCATTGCCCAGTATTTGCATTGAAACAAAATGTGAATGAATTTAGCTGTTTTTACTTCTTTGCCAGGTGTTTTTTTTTTTATTTATTTAAGCAGATACAATACCTGCAGAGCAGGGGCTTTGTTGCTAAAACATTCCCACTGCACCAGTTGTGCTTGTGGCCAAAATGTGAATTGAGAGACCTCCCGACAGTAGTGAGAGAATGTGTGATAGAGATCTGATTCAGATGAACTGCAGGCGGGGAGGTCGGGTTATCTCATGATCCCTTGCGGCAGCCTGCTTGGACACATATCACAGCGTGCAGCTCTGTTATGGCCTGACGCTGACATGCTTTATGGACAAGCATATTTGCTGAGGTCTCCCTCCACGCTGCAGTGTCAGTAACCAGACGTAGATGGCCCCGGCCCCCGCGTCCGTCCTCCATCCTCCCCACATATGGGTTTCACATATGTTCTGTCAGTGACTCCGGGATCGGTCCCCCCGGGTCAGACGCAGGTCAAATACGGAAGGCTTGACCAGTTTGAGTTCTTCCACTCAAGCGGTCAATCTCTAGGGCCGACGGTTAATCTACCTCACTTTTGACTATCTAATGGTTCTGACACACATTCTCTGCCTCACAAACAAACAAGAGGCTGTGTGTGTGCACAGATCAGCTCCCAAACCTCTTCACCCTCCCAGCTTGACAGACGTATGACCCTGACTTTCCCCCCTCTTGAGTTATTTTTTAGTGAGGCAGCCTGCTCTTTGGGGATGTCACTATCCGAATAGACAGATGAATGTTGGGGTGGAGAGAGGCAGACGGGAATGGACAGATGATAGAGACATCATCTTTGATGGTTGGGGGAGGGATCTGTGACATCTGACATCATAGAGACATCTCTCACGCCCCACTTCAATAAACCTGCACCCTCCCCTTTAAAATGTGCTGTTGTGGATACATATTTGGTCAACATGATTTAATGTGAAGAAACATTACCTGATTTGCGACGTATTACTCCATTTTTCCACTGTTTCTCCAGGAAGGTGGTCTTGGCTTGAAGTTCAAAGTCCCAGTGAGGGAATTCATCATTCATCAGAAGTAGGAGGAAAGGAAAACACAGCTAAGGTTTCACAATGGCTTAATTGTATCAGCAATTAATCCCTCAAAGTTTCTGTAACTAAAGGAACTACAAATACTCCCAGAGGACTCCTTTGAACTCATAAATAAATAATCCTCCAAGCTGTCGCACATGTTTCGTACTTACAAATGAGTTTAACAAATAAAAAGATTCATAAATTTTAGTTAGTATAAATCTAATTTTACCTATTGTGACCTCAAACCTCAGCGCATCTGATTTGGATTTCATGTAATAATCCATTAGTGGAAAGAAAACTATTAAAAAAAACATTTCAAAAATGTTTTTACAAATAAAA
The DNA here is from genome assembly GCA_903066825.1 of Alfaro cultratus. Classification (NCBI taxonomy): domain Eukaryota; kingdom Metazoa; phylum Chordata; class Actinopteri; order Cyprinodontiformes; family Poeciliidae; genus Alfaro; species Alfaro cultratus. The sequence continues at coordinate 44,238 of CAEFZX010022139.1, read as the reverse complement.
ATCTAAAGTGATGGGAATTAATATTTGGTTCTGATGAATCCAGACTTTCTAGAACCACCTTTTGCAGTAATTAGAGCTGTGCTTTGAGGCATAGCAAATGGATTACATTTTTGCTGTGCTTCTCCAGTCATCAGAGCTAAATTCACCCAGTTGAACTAACAAATTCATACCGGCACACTGCAAAACTTTGACTGCAAAATGTCCTCTTCCAATAGAGCCACAATTGCCATAATACAGGACAAATGCAGTCTACTATTTGAGAAAATTATTTAGAATCTGCAAAAGACTTCACAGTAAGCAAACAGCCAATAAAAGTTGTGCACATTGTAAAGTGGAAGAAAATGATTGGTCATTTTCACCATTTTGTATGAATAAAAAAGTGTGGAATGCATTTGTATTTAGCCCTCTTGGTCAGATTTGTAGAGCATCTTTGTGGTTGTTTTTTTTCTTCATCAACTTCTAACAATGGCAGACTTGAAGTTTTGCTTATTGTTTTTTGTGAAACAGCTTAGTTGGACTAGATGGGAAGCACCTGTGGCCATTCATTTTTAAGTTTTCCTACTGATTCTCCTTTGGACTTATGTCTTGAGTTTGATTGGCCCATTCATACAAAGAGCAGGACCAACCAACTTCCCTCCTGCCGCTGAAAAAACAACATCCCTCATACGGGTCATTTTTCTTTCAGTTCAGTTATGTTCTACATTGTTTTATCTTAATACAGTACATCGATTGTTTTTTGTTTTTTCAGTGTTATCGTGACAAAATTTTAAATAGTTGTATAGGTGTGAATAATCTTGCAAGGCACCATATTTTCTAAACAGCCTTCATGCAGAATTGTCATCTAACAGAATCTGAGTCAGTAAATGATGAACAGTGTTGACAAATGTTTTGTGACTCTCGTCTGTCATTCTTGTCAATCCCTGCTCGTCTGTTTTCATGTTTCTTGGTGTGACACGGATATAAATAGCTCTGCCTGACCTGTTTGTCTTCTCTTGTTTTATTTTTCTTCTTCTTAGATTCGCGTCGATGGTCCTCCTCATGGTGGCGTCCAGTATGAGACAATCTTGGTCATAAAGGACGGCAGCCCCATCCTCCGAGACATGGTCTTCTCTCTGGACCGCAACTTCCTCTACGTCATGTCTGATAGACAGGTAGGCGTGAGTTTTTTTGTTTTTTTTTATGGGTTTTTAAACCTTGTGCTCCCTAATTATACAAGCTATCCTTACAGGAGGATAGCTTGTATCCTCACACATTTTGTGTGTGCGTATGCAGATGCTTAAATGTCAGGGAGAGTCTGTGTGGCTCCAGTAGGGCCCAGGATGGCTCACCTCTGTACATTACAAAATCCACCAGCTCCTGTTGGCTATAAATAACCTGTGTGACACAGCAGGGAGCTTGGGGGGGGGACATTCTGACAGTGTTTGATAATGAAGGAGGAGAATGAGGGCAGGGACAAAGAAAGAAATAAAGAGACACGAAGAGGGTTAGGTAAGAATGAGAATAAGGGAGGTGAAGGACTCCTTCCTTTGGCTGGCTGTGGTGAGAGAAAGAGTAATGAGAAAAAGAGGGACAGCTGGGGGAGTGCATGACTTAGAGTAAAGGGAGGAACAGAGAGTGCAAGGTCATCCTTTCTTGTTCCTGATGAAGTGACACAGCATCGAAGGGCGAAAAAGGAAGTGACCGATAGCCATCAGCACAGCCGACGCGACGCGCGCCACAGGTGGAAAAGATGGGCCAGACGCTGGTGGGAGGGGGGATGCAAGGACGGCGCGGAGGTCAGGTGATAAAAGGGGAAAAGAAGATAGTTGCAGAGAAAAGACATGACAAGAGGAGGAGAAGTAAGAAGGCTGCAAAGAACAGACGCAGCTGCAAGGGAATCGGTGGTGCAGCCGCCCTGGAGACGGGCGACGTGCGAGGCCGACGGTGTCAACTGATGAATTACCATCTTCTCTCCTTATCTGCTCTTTGAGCACAGTCAACAACTGGCTGGCCACCGCACGCAGGTGTGAACTTATACAGATCAGGAGTATTTATTCCGTCTACATTTTGTCTTCAGTTTGACAAAGAGGTTTGGTGGCAAGTTTAAAAATATTATTTTCATTTGAAAAAGTGAAAATCAGATCCATTACGCATAGTGAGATATATTTGATATGTTTATTTTTGTTCATCTTGATAATTATGGCCTACAGTTAATGGAACTCCAAAATTCAGTTTCTTAGAATATACAGTAGGAAATAGATTTGTAAACCTTCTTAAAGAATGTGGGGTACGCAGTACTTCAATGCAGTTGCTTTTTTCATGAATTTCTCATCCAGTCTCCAACATCGAGAAAACCAGCCTGTGACACCACTGAGGTATAAAAACAAAAAGCCCAGGTTGCTTTAGATCCAGCCTTCAACTCATCAGGTTTGTTCGTGCCTCTTATCTTCCATCTGAAAATACTCCACAAATTCTCTATGGTGTTTAGGTCAGCTAGTTTGCTGGCCTATCAAGGACAGTGATGCTACAGTCATTAAATCAGATTTTCCTGGCAGAATCTGCAGGTGTGAAGTCCTGCTGGAAAAATAAATAAGCATCTTCATGAAGCTTGTCAGCAGAGGGATGCATAAAGTGCTCTAACGTTTCTTGGACTTGATTAAAAGACAACAGAACAATGGAAGCAGAGGCCGTAGCTTAGCCCCACTTAGGATCAATGAACAACAGCTTGGAATGTAACAGTTGTAACCCATGTTCTAGAGATTGTTGAAGCAGTGAAATCCACATTTATTTACTTATTTATTCCCCAAAATAGAATGGGCTTTGCTTCACAATTCTAATACCACAATTTTTCCTTCCACTCAACCTTCCATGAGTACTCTTAGACACAGCTGTCAGCCAGCTCTTGAGCAGCAACATTTTACAGCTGAGCCACATTCTGGAAGATGTCAGTGGCTGTTTATTGGATAGATGTAAGGCCTGCACTCTTTGTATTCCACTTTGTAACCATAAAATTATATTTTCGTATTAAAAGTAATAATATAATAACCTAAAAATTTTAAATCTAAAAATGAAGTCATCTTAAGTTGTAATTGTCCTAAGAAACTGAATTTTGAGTTTCGTTGACTAAAAAGCCATACTTATTACAATTAACATAAAATATGCATGATATATGTCACTCTGCTTTAATTGAATCAATAGAATATATTGCATATTTTATTATGTTTATTGAGGCACTTTTTACGCAGTTTGCTTCCTTTCACTCAGTAATTTATAAATTGCTCTGCATTTTTTAGGCATGTACTTATAAACAATAAAACAGTCACATAAACATATAATTTGACCCAGCAGAAATTTAGTACTTGAATCAAAAATCTCTTCAATTATTCTGGGAAAAATTAATATTTAAAGTCTCTGGTCTCTCATTTTATCAGAATTTATGCAACAAAATATTTAATTTGGCAACTTGAATTTAATTACAAATTTTCACTAAGAGTCAGTTTCAATAAATAAATACCATGCACAGTCAGAATATGGAAAACACAGAATTGTACAGATGCACAAGTTAAGAAGAGTTTGTATGGAGTCTGAAATGACTTTCCCCATGTTTACTAAATCCTTTATTCCCACTTATTTCACAGATGAAACACACTTTTGATGTTGAGCTCATAACTGCTAGTCATCTGAATGAGAATTTATGTCTGTGGATGTTATTAGTATTCAGCTTGTAGACTCTTCTGTCTCTCTCTGCAGGGGTTAGGGAGGATCGAAGCAGACACACTCACACACTCACGCACACATACATGTTCAGCTGCTTTGGAGATGTTGCCTTGAATGCTTAACGATACAGTTCGATAGTCATACCTGACAGATTGGCTGAATTGGGATTCAGTTCTGCTTTTTCTGTTTTACTATGGAATTCTTTTACTCTGCAGCAACAGTTTTTCAGATGTGATACTGCTCTCTCTTTGCTTGATCTGAACAACTGAAATTTAAGGACATGCATTAAAGATCTGCGATGCTATCTGCCGTACATTACACAGCAGATACCTTAAGCAAGCCCTGCTGCGCTCAGTGGGAGACATCTATTTGACCTTTATCTCAACATTGGCTTAAATGTCACCCCCAATCACACATCCAGAGTTATCACGGGATATATCTTGTCTAAGGTCCGTTTGTTCCTGTGAGTCTGACTGATGCAGGCTGAGGCCAAACACATGGCGTTGGGAGACGGCGGAGAACAAAGGAGGGATGATGTCAAACAGGAACCAAGGCAGATTTGGCTCCAGTTGCGTTTCCGACTTGGAATAACAAAGAAGCCCTCTGTGTTTGGCACAGTGGGAAAGGGAGTGAACAGAAGAGAGGGAGACATGAGGCTGTAGGGGAGAAACAGAAATCGAGGAAGTGAGTGTAATATTTGCAAAGCAAGGCCACACTGGTGAACCTAGGCTCGTTCTCACTTCTGCCCTCACACCTGCCAGGTTCAGAATCTTTGTGATTTTAAATATACAAACAAGCAGTCAAAGTACAAACGCAAAGCACATACTTTGTTCATTTGCATAGGTGCTACAGCCGAGAGTTCACCAGCTCCACCAGTCAAACATGGAGGAAAAATTGGCCTTTTATCACTGCACATACATTCAAGCATCTGTTCTCCATTCAGTATTCAAATAGTGTTTACCTGATGCTTTTGGGGTAATTCCTCAAAAATGTGTTTGTATTGCTCATTAACATGGCGCTTGCAGATTAGACTCAACAGGCATCCTTCTGTTATCTGGTTCTCATTTGTTACTTCCTTATATTCAAATAATGGATGCTATTCTTCTTGTTTTGTACTCCCCCCGTCCTGCTGTCATGTTAAATGGTGCTTTGCTTAGTAGATGTAATGACAATGCCAGCAGTAATATTAATGACAGCCTGAGAATGGCACAATGTGAGGGCAGCTCAGTGGAACTGATGAAAAGACCTGGCGGACTTGTTTCCTTTTCTCCATCAGCAGCATCAGTGTTGTGTATGTGGGTCTTGTCCTGCTGTAAGGTGCTGGATCATCACTGACAGTTTTGACACATCTACGTAAAGAATTTATGCTGATATTTCCTCTGACACCACAGTGACAATATTGTGACTACTTAAACTTTTTTACACGCAGCAAACTTTAAAATATTTTATTGGAATTTTATACCAAAGTCGTGCATAGTTGTGAAAGTGAAATGTGACATGGTTTTCAAGCATATATTCTGCTAATAGAAATTTGAGAAGTGTGGCCTTTCACACATTTGATCTGTCACCTACTTGGCTTGTGACAAATTTCAGAGGGAAACAATCTTGCTTTGTAGAGGCAAGTTTTTTTTTTCTTTTGTGAAGCGACTTGTTTGGTTTGCTTCTTGGTTTTCATGATGTTTCTTTTACTCTAAAAACCAAATGTGATCTACTTTATCAAAACAACAGATAACATGGAAGTTTGTGGTTGTACTGGGATGAAATTTTGATACACAGTGTATTTAACAGGATTTAAACTCTGGTTTCTGTCTCTTTTTGGCACAGTTAGTTTTAAGATTGATCCAGGGTGATTGGATCTCCACTGACATGATAAGAATATTTCAGATTCAGATAATTTCCAGACATAGTGGGATTAGTTGCAAACATTTTACAGCAAATACCAAGAAAGTGGTATGAGGATAAGGATAACTATGCTTATAAAGATGCACATGCTGAAGGTGAAAACTGCTTACCTTATAAGACCTTGTGTGCAGGTCATGATCAAATCCCTACACAAGTGCTGTAAATAAGTGGCTGAGCAGGAGATTTTCCATTTAAACAGCCAAGACAGAGAAATACATTTTGACAAATATTGTCTTGTTTTTATTGGTAGGCGTCCATGAATTCCTGATTTTGATCCTCAAAGACTATTTTTGTTGACATGTTGCTTCAAATCGTTGATTTCAAATTAGCTACCAGATGCGTCTGGTTTTATTTGGAGGGCTGAAAATATTTTTCTTTTGTCAACTTCACTACTTATCTAGTCCTGTAAATGATCTTTTGGTCACCATTCAGTGAAAATGAGACATTTCTTTTCAAAATCTGTTGTATCGCTTGTATGCAGGTTTGGTAAAAAGTCAACAGGATCCTAATTTTCTATGCACATTCTTGTCACTTTTCTGATAAATTTGATGGACTTCTACACAACAAGTGGCTCATGTAGTATGATTATGTTTGCTACTGCTACTACATCCAAGAATATATTCCCACAGTTTTGGTACTTGACTTGGTTGCAAACCCAGTGTTGAACAGAAAAGGTCATAGATGTTGCGGTGGATTCAGCTGAGCTGCCTCCTGGACACATCCTCGAATCCTTGCTTTCTTTTCCTCCAAGTCATATGAAATGCCCTCTGAAATGCCTTACATTCCCAAATCCACCTCACAACATTTAATATTGCATCAAGCCGTTGTTGTTTTCAAGCCGAATACCACATCATCCACTGGTGGAGCAAAGCACATGGCTATGTAGTTCACATGATCTGCAAGTATTTCACTGTAAATCACAGGGGGATTGTTTTTCTTTTATGTTTTTCTTTTTTTTTATCTGCTGGTAGGATGAATATGAAGCCAGACATGCTGTGCTGACTGGGATGCAGTATGCTTTAGTAATAACAATTCCAACTGGCGGTCTAATCAAACAGGTGTACAAAGTGTTCATGTTTGAATGGCAGCAGAGCTTATTTGTTGCTTTTGCCAGCTCATGCAAATGTAGAGCATTAGATCTCTGTTAGGGTTTGGAGTGGTCTTGCTTTTTACCCACCCCCACCTTTTTTACTGTTTCATGTCTTTTCTCTTTTTCTGTGCCCAAAAATGCAAACAACCTCAGCTGCTTTATTAAAACTGGATCTGAATTAGCATTTTGTTATGTGCTCTGTGAAGGTTTTTGAAGGATTAGGTCAACTGAGGGACATGAAACACAGTGGAGTACAGTTAAGGTCTTGAACAGCGTTCATGGATTATTGTTATTCTTTTATTTATGCAGCACTGAAATGAATGGCTTAAACTCATTCTGTAACAAGTCTCTTATCCATCTTGCATTGATTTGGCCCTGATAGTAAGGGTGGGCACACATCATGTTGAGAATTAGCAGCAGCATTATTTCAGTTGTGGTCAGAAGCCAGTACACAAAGACCAGGCTGTGATGTATTATTCATGGGAAACAATCAAGATTTAACATGTGAAAGGGCTTTGAAGTGGAACCTGTGGCATAGTCCTACCACTAACAGCTCAAAACCGCTATGAAAAAAAGCTTTATTAACAGGAAAAATCTCACATATACAGTGTATTAATTTCTTTAAATGTAGCGAAGGGATACAGGTGTTGACTTTGTAGTGGCCATGAATGGTTTTGTTAATTTTTATAGGTTTAGCGCACAACCGTACATAATAGACCTCTGCAGATTTAATGGAGTTCCCAGTGAAATAGAAGCACTCTAATTGCAGGCTTTTTATAAGGATGAGTGTGAAATTCCTGACCAATGGAGGGATACTGAGCCAGCCAAGAAAACTGGCTCGTTTTTTATGGCTAGACCCATACAGCGTTCACCCATGTGCTGCTGTCACTCTTCAGTACACCCATGGCTCTTTAGAAAACATTAAATCCTGTCAGCTTCCAGTGTTTGTGTCCCATCCTGCCTTCATCTGTTACTTTCATGTAAAAAACGACAATATTACAGAAAAGAAAACCTCATATTTTCAGCTCTACCAATTTATTCCAGTTGCTCAGCTGTGAAATTTAAATTCTGTGCATGAGTTGTTTGTTTTTTTTCCAAGCCCTTAAGTCTTTCTATGATGTGTTCTTGGAACCCGTTTTCCCAAAGAGTGCCCCCCTTGGAATTTTTCAGTTTCTCCTTTTTGCTTCCAGACTCTGACAAATTAAGTTGCTATTATTGTGACTAGAGAAAAGAGAATTTACCTGTCAAAAACCATCAATGACAACATTATAATAGTAAGAATACCTTTGTGGTGTTTCAAAAGCAATTAGATCATGTTATACATTTTTGTTTAAATTTCTGTGCAAGGGCAGTTAAGCTGGAAGATCATTCCAGTTGAACAAATAATGCCATATTTTTGGAAAGTAAAGTCAATAAAGAAAAACTGTTTTTTTATACAGTGAAACTTTTATATCTAGAGCCCCCATCTGGTGTGTCATGACCCAGGATGTAGTCCAATACTTTGGCTTGAACCACTGTTTATGCGAAAGAAGTGGTCCAAGCAAATGTTTTCTGTCATGCTCTGGAAAACTGTGAAGCCATATGGCAACACATGGACCACACATCTGTGTCTGTTCCCCAGTCACACAGGGACTCGACGTGGAAGTACAACATCTTTGGGACAGCTTGCCATCAGTCAAGCAGACGACATCGGTCTTGATAGATTGCCGTTTGAGTTGTACCTGAGATGCAAGCACAACAGAAGGGTCAGTTTAGAGACTGTTTATAGGGTGAGGCCAGCAAATCATTCGCATGACTGCTTCCTCACTGGTTGCTTTTCAGCTGAGAAACAAATCTACTTCACGCTCAGATTTTTTGCTGATTCTCAGGCGGCCTCGCTGTTCCTATTCAAGAGTGGTCACATTAGGATAAATCCCCCGTCAATACACACGGTCAGCCTTATTGATGAAGCCGTTCAGCTTTTCAGTATAAAAATAACTTTCATTGCCCAACTACTGCTTGTTAGATTTCATTATTCTGAAGCTCTGATTGATAAATTATTTTTGTCAAAACCCTAAAACACTTTCTAAAATGGAACATGCTCATATTGTTGATGATTTTTACAACATTTACTGTCTGCACCTAAAACAAGGATACACACTTACAGATGTTTCTTTTCTTAGACCAGAACTGAGCAAAAAAGTTAATAATATAATAATATAAAGGTATAAAATATTAAGTCTGTTATAGAACCTACAGAGTTTTTGAGTACTTCAGTGTTACTATTGTATTAATATTGTACTCTTGCAATGTTTTGCCTGCAGTCTATTGGTCTTCCTTTCCTATACATAGACGTCTGCTTGGGGCATTACATTAGGTCAATTGCCAGACAAACAAGATACTACAGGAGCGAGTACAGGTTCTTTTACACTGTGAACAACATATAGGTGGTTAGATGACCTGAACATCATAATCTTTCACAGAAAAATTTTTAAATTGTTACTTTTTCACCTCTTAAGAGGTTGTTTTCTTAATTTCTTATCTCCATATGTTGATTTTTCAAACCTAAAGAGACTGGTAGAAAGTTTGTATGTTTATTAGAACATGTGCTCCATGTTTTGTTTCTTTTGCATATGCCATTTATTTGTATGTTCTGTGTCTGATCAGAGAGAGGTCAGAGGTTATGGATAGTTCAAGGTTTAACCAAGTCTTTTCAAACAGACATAAGGTATTACTATGCAGATCTGGTTAAATACCCCTGAAACGAGCTACGCTTCACTGCTCTTCTGTTGCTTTCTTATGCTCACTAATAAGTGTCCCTTCACCATTTTAGCTATGTTCTATTGATGTTTTACATGTCTGAATGTCGTGCTCCATGTGCACCCTTCTTTGCAAGCCCACCTCACAAAAGCACCTCATTTGCATGAATCCCTGAACTGGCATTGTTAATTGACTTAAGCTAGGATTAGTGTTAATCAGGTTTTTTTGCCCTGAAACTATTGACCAACCCTAACCTCATTATTTGATAGCAGCACACGTCCTGTCAGCCCCCATCAAGCTGTTAATTAAAAGAAGCCTGTGCACACCAGTGTCCCAGCCTGACCTTCTTTGTACATCCCATTTGTCCCCCCTTTTTTCCTTCTCAAACCCTACTAACATGGCTCTTGCTATATCAGTGGAGGTCAGTACAAAGTATTCCATAGTGCTCACATTAACCTCAGAAGCTAGATCATCATGTCATGTTAGCAGAGCATCTGGATTTAATTCGAGTCATCTGCAGCTTGACCTAATCTATGGGACAAATGTACTGCAAATAAATGAATTTCAAGCTCAGCGTTGCAGGTTCATATTTCACTTTGTGGCACTCAGTGATAAGCTTAAACCCACTGACTGGTCAGTTAACTTTCACAGTCCTTGTGGCGTAATAGAACATAATAAAGATACCTGATTCTGGGAAAGTCCGATTCCCTTCCTGTCTGAGAAATCTGGCAACTGGTAGGTTTACTGTTGCTCATACAAATGCAGTTATGCCTCAGTAATTGAAAATTTAATCAAAAAGTTAAATTCCTTTTATATAGATTAATCACACACAGGATTTTCATACAAGAAAAAAATCAATCTACTGAAAAATATCAATACTTGGTTATGACTTCATTAGTTCTGTGGGTCATGGAGGTTATTAGCCTTTGGCATTGTTGAGATGCCAAGAAGACCCAAAATGCTCTAATATTGGGCTTCAACTTTTTTTTTGCGTTGTTGGCTCTTGTCTTTCGTCTTCGTCTTGACAATACTTTAGAGATTGTCAGTGATGTTCAGAATAGGCCAGTTTACTGGTCTATATCAAGCACAGAGATGCCATTGTCATTGAATGAGTTATTAATATTTCTGGCAGTGTGAGCAGATGTCGAGTCATGTTGGAATTTGAAATTAACAAATGTCAAAACATTCCTGGTAGGTGACTACTCTAACTTTCAACTTTTACCAAAACCAGCAGATTTACATCATTGCCTGCGTGAACTTCACTTGGGACTTCAAGCAACATAAATTTTCCACTGTTCCTCCAGACTCTGTGACTTTAATTTCTAATTAAAAAAGTGAAATCCACTTTCATCTAAAATAAGGACTTTGGACCGTTGAGCCCTGTGAATCTCTCTCAAAACCGTGATTGAGATTTGCTTCACAATTGTCTTCATGTGACAGTGTAAACTTTCCCTCCCAGCAAACTTTTCATTAATTTGCTTTATTAGCTATTTTCTAAGCGAACATGTATGGAAGTTGATGATGACTCTCTGTCCAGCTAAGTCACCTTAACATGCTGCTATTAGGATTATTTTTACAGCTCTTCTGTTATGTTCTAATTGTCTGTGCATTGTTTTTTTTGTTTTTTTATATTAGTCATCATCATCATCAGAATTAACCTCAAATACACAATGTGTCCCTCTGAGTGTATCAAATTATTGTATGAGCTGCATTAAACTGATTAAATAAATTATCTTTAGCAATGTTTGAAAACTGAAAATGTGGGGGAAAAAAATCAATAATAATGGAATGTCATCCTCTCAGATTTCACTTGTAACTGGATGCTGGTGGTTCTGTGTTGGACTGAGGTTTGAAATGGCTTTGTGGATGTTCAGTGCAGAATTTTGTGCATGTATACTTTGTAAATGCGAACCAAAAGGAATGGTCCAGGAGGCATCCTACCAGAATAATCAGCTCTATAATTAAGTGCTGAGACTACGTCAGCTGCCTTCATACAGTCCCCCGTCCCCACCTCCCCACTGCACCTCATTCTGTCTCTTTTCACTCTCACTGTCTGCCCAGGATTTGTCTGCTTCCTCCCAGCGCCTATGCCGAATGCTCATGACATTTACTGTGAGACTAATGGCAGTGCTTCAGTCCTCCTAATTGTTAGCTTTAATTGCAATAATTATTTACAAGCCTAATTAAAGCCTAGAGAGTGTCAGGGAGAAACACGAGTGCCAGTTGAAGGAACCGCGACAGGGCTTGTCAGGAGCCAGGCAAAGAGTAAAGCAGCAGCAATGTTTGGTCGATAATTGGGGAGGTTGTGTCTGAAAGTCGCTCTTGCTCTCTCACTCTTGCTTTCATTGTCCCACTTCATGTATATTAGTTCCTTTCTCTCCAAGTGTTGACAGTGTTGTCCAGTGAGTGTGTGAAGTGTGTTGTAGACCATTTTTAGGTTCACCAAAAACAGTTGGGTTGTAGCGGTCTCAGTCATCAGCTCTGGTCCAGGTGTTTAGAGAAAAGGTCTCACACTGCTTGTCTTCTTTCTTGTTTGAGATGTACTGACAGCTTATTTTATGACACCACCAGCTGCCCTCTGACCAACTGAAGGGGTGTGTGTGCGTGTGTGCCACATGTGAATGAGTTTGTCACTGGTTGCCTTTTAGCCAGACCTTGAGTTCATATGCTGTCTTTGGCAGAAACTCAGGTGACCTTTTGTGCCTAGCTGTTTGCAAAAGTGTGCGTGAGTGTGTGTTTTACTGACTGATAATGGTCATGCTGCCAGGGCTGGAATATGTTTTTCGTCTGTCCTTCACAAGGCCAGGTTTACAGGACACAGCAGGAAGACTTCTGCTTTTGATGGGGCACCCATGGCAGATCAACCCTTCCCTCCCTCCGTGTGTTGGAGTTGTGCAACACACTCCCCAGTTTTCCCCACACTTCCCCACCTTTCTCCACCCTTTTCTCCTGTCTTCTTTTCCTTTCTTCTCTGCTGTCAGAGCAGCGTCCGATGGGAGAACTCAATTCCACAATGCTGTTCTTTGATCCCCTGTGGCTCAATTTGACAAAACTGTCAGCCTCCACCTTAGTGATGGATTATTTCATCGCCTAGTTTGTGCAAGTGTGGATTTAATATGTGTACGTGTTTGTCTATGGGAGTGTATTTGATATTAAATTAGGCCAGGTACCCTTTTAAAACTCTTGGTGCCCTGAAGAAATAACACTATGCTTTAAAATCCAAAAATCCCATTTCAGATTCAATTGACTAATGTGTGTATCTTAGATCTTATGTATTTCTTTGGGGTACTTTTTGGTGTACTTTTCGAAACGCATGTACATCACGTCATAATATATGTGTTACTATAAATGATTATCTTTGCATATCTGCACTCATTCCTATAGTTATTTTCTGCTTGGATAGTTGCTATATATGTGTTTTTGTGTGATCTTAGTGAGCTGAAGATCACCTGTAGGCATAAAGAATATAATCAAGTAAAATTAGAAATCAACCAAAATGCTACATGCATTTGAAATATTTAATAGTTTTCAGAAAGCCTTTATGTTCACATGGATGTAATGAAAACATTTTTTCCCTTAAAATAAACTCACTCTAGAAAGGATTTAGAAACTGCAGTTTGCATGTGGGTTGATTTTGACAAATTATCATTGTTACTCTAGACCGGGCCTAACTCAGTTCTGTACATCCTAGTTTTATTGTTTGTAAATCACTGTTTATTTTTTTGTGTAATTTTGTATAATTGGCATCTTGTATGTTTAGCAGTATTTCCTTTATGTTCTCAGATATAAAATAAATTATACTTTAAACAACATTTGAGTAAAAACATCAGCAAAGGGTAGACAAAACCAGAAAAATAGATTATTTTTCTTTCTTATTTGAAATATAACCATGTTGATAACCTTTAGCTCTGATATTTGGAACCATAAGGATAACAGCTTCCAGATATAGCAGCACAGTAAAGGGCTAAAACATGTCGAGTGAGGTGTCTGAAACCTGCAGTTTATCACTCAAGGCAATTAAAACTACAGTTCTGGAACCACGAGCACTATGTACCTCGGAGGCAAAATGTTTATTAAATTCCCACTTTCCAAAAGCAACTGGGGAGCGGTTAATTTGGCTGCACAGAGGCAGCTGTCTGAAAATTGTGCGATGAGAGAGAGAAAAAGACAGAGGGTGGAGAGAGACGAAGAGAGTGAGACACAAAGGCAGTTTGGGCTCATTATGTTGATTTTTTTTCCCTCTACTGCCAAACAAAGACACCCAGGCACTTTCAGACACACCAACCAAGATCACTCGCAGTTTGCTTTCTTCCTCTAACTCCACAGAATTCATTTAGAGCCAAATCTAATAATATTTTCTTCGATGTAAAAGTTTTCCATCACTCTTTGTGTTTCTGATTCTCACCAAAGGCTCAAATTGGAATCAATCATGGACGTTATTAAAAGGTCTGATGAGGTCTTTGAAGAGTCTCACCAGTACCTCAGAATCCCATTAATATCTCAGTGCCGAAGTCCCGCTGAGCTGGAGTTTGCATATTGCCCAAGTAGCGTGTGCAGAACACATAAATCATAAACAATCATAGACAGACACACACGCATAGTTTTAGATTAGATGATGTGTTCCTCACCACCTGAGCCTAGTTATCAATACCTCCTTCCCTATCTGTCTCTCCATCTTGTTCCTCACAGACTAATATTCATCACACAGACACACATGTGTACCCACAAGCAACAGCCCTGAGAGCAGCGGGGTGTATCCAAACCCTTCATTTGTATGTACATGGTGTATGCTGGAAGAGAGGCTGAAACAAAGAGAACAAACATGCTCACTTGCGCACGCACACATGCTGTTACACACTCACGCACACATGCTTACAAAAAAAAAAAAATAATAATACCACACTCAGACATGCTCTGCAGAGTCCCTCTGTGGATCAGAATTCATCTCTGTCTGCTTTTCCACTGCAAATCAATACTCCCGATGGTCGACAGACAGCCGTTAAGTGTGCCAGGGAGGCTCCCAACACACTCTCCATACACACATATGACGCACACACTCAATGCCTGTTGATGTGTGATGGCCTGTGCTGCTTCCTTATTAACTCCTCACATGCTGACTGAAGCATACACCTCATTACTGGCTGCATTGACAGTCTGGGATCCCACTGAGAGACACTCAGACAAGTTGGACAAAGACGAGAGCAGGAATGGATCGAAAGAGGTACAGTGGGGCGACAAGCATGAAGGTTGTCACACAGACGAGCGGCCCGGACAGGTGGGTAAAAATAGGTCGACACAAGTAGATTGACTGACAAGGAAACCAGTCAAAAAGCTACCACTTAGTGCAGTTGGTAACACAGAGTTATAAATAAATTTATAATGAGGAAGGCCATGCACATCTCTTTGTTACTAAAGTGAGGTGACCCTGAGCTCTACACAAAGATGCAACAGACGTTAGGTGTTAATTAACAGAGATAGACTGTAATCTGACATTATCAGGCAATGAAGAAAAAAGATTCACACTATACGAAGTTGGTAACAATATGATGATTTGGAAGCCTGATTATTATGTTTATCTTTGTAATTGGTATCACAATGCTGTAAAAAATGTGTTAAAATAAGGAAGGCATATTATATACGCACGGTCACAAATTAGTCCTTAATTATTGTCCACAGTTATTTTTTTTTGCTTTTATAATTTGAGTTAGTGAAACTTTTTGAGCCAAAACAAATGTTATGCTATTACGTTTTTAGCAGTTTTAACATTGCCAGACCAATCCAACGACCATTTCTGCTGTGCTAGGAGCCTAGAGTTTCTTGAAAACAATTATGTATCAATAGAACATTCAAACTCCACACCGAAACACCCATTTGGTTGGCAGGTTGTGCCACCTTGTTAAGAGACGCATAAACCTGACTACTACAATCACTAGCATTCTAGAGAAGGAATACAATCTAGAACCTGTTCGGACAAGGAAAATAAAAACAAAACCCAAAGTATGGAGCAGACTGGAGGGGCAAGACGTTAGAGGAGAGTCGGGGAGAAGATAGAAGAATGAATTAGAGTGCAGTATCAGTGATATCTTCTAATTGTAAATATGACTACATTTTCTACTAGTGAAAATGCTAGTTGGGAAGCATGAAAGACTATCTTAACCAAGGCCCGGACAAAGCTGTTAGCTGGCCTGTTCGAGTCCACTAATATTATGGTTAGTTTTCCCCTAACAATAAGTCTGGCAGAGATGGAAATGTAGTTGGATCAATTTTAGCAAATCATAGATTATTACTTACAAAATGAATAAAGGGTTATAGTTTTGAAACCATTACATTAGAGTTTTTACCAATGTAAGAGTGGGATTTCAAAACCAACTGCTGATTTCATATCAAATTAGGCAGTGAAGTGGGTGCTTTACCTAAACCCTGATGCCATTAACTTTGGGACACAGTTTGTTCTGATGTCTGATGGTGGCTAAGTGGAAGAAGGCAGCCTTTTATGACATCACTATGGCAGAAATGTAGTCTATTAAAACACAAAGTTCCTTATGTAATCAGTTCAGTGGCAGTGCATTGCAGAATTATGGCACTTACATTTAGTTTGACACAACAAGGTGCACAATAGTGTATTGTTTGAAGTTACTGAAATTAATTAAACAAATACTTGAACTATGCTTTTATTTTTTTAGTTTCACCCTTGTGCTTGCCGAAGTTGCTTAACCAATAGAAAATTTTTTAATGTATCGGTCAAAGTAAGTGTTGGCTTAATGTACAGAGGAAGTGAACTCAGGATTTTATCATTCAGGTTCAATAAAGCTGTCAGGAGCATTAATAAGAACCATAATGTTGTCCTTCTTCAGGTGGTGATACACTGGGTTACAAAAGTAGTAGAAAGGCTAGCACAATCTACATAACAGCAGGAGATTTCACTGGACAACCCTAAAAGATCACCTACTGAAATAAATTAAAACATAAGTAAAACAAAACCCCTGAGAAACTTAAGCCTAAACATTACGGAACATAATTTGTTATTAAATTTTGCACAAATTGCAAAGGGTTATTTGACCTGGACCCTTTTGCAACAATAGTATTTTTAAATAACACTTTGTTTTATTTAGATTTTTGCATGCATGCACAGTTGCACATCCAGAAACATCTTAAGGTACCTCTGCAGCTCCTTGCTCCCATTTTTTAAATGTCAGTAAACTGTTACCAGTGACAAGGTGTGGTACAAGGGAGCTGGTAGCTCAAAGTGGTCAGCCAGCATGGATATAATTTCCTCCTTTTTAGGCTCCTGACTGAATTAGACTGCAAGGAAGCCACCTTGACCAGCAGCCACAGAAAAGAGTAAACCCAAGAGTGGGGAAGTGATAGTTTAGGAGGATGAAGAAAAGAGAAGAAAATGGCTGTGGAGATAAGTAGAAAATAAAGGTGAAGAAGGTCTATAAAAAGTCAGGCACTTAGCATCTTTACCTCAAATAGGAAAGTGTGACTGATAACTAAAGGCTGTGAAGTATCTTTAGCACTGCAGGACATTTTGCTTTTATTCTAAGTAACAGGGTTAAATCAAACATAAATAAGTAACCAGGATTTTCCTTTACAAGGCTCAGGTTTTTTTTACATACACTGAGTAACTATGTATTCTTGTGAAAGGCAAAAACTGATAGATAATTAAATATCTCTCCATGTCTCTATTGCTATGAATCAAATTTTTGATAGGAGGTATTGAAGAAGGTTGCTGCCATTTTTCAGCAACAAGGACTGCAGTTAGATATGTACCAAAGCTCAGTTTGTGCTTTCTGGAAAGTACGCACAACATTCACCTTTTTGTTTATCATATGATCCTCCTCTCCTTCACCAAAAAGGCGATTGAGGACATGCATAATTGATAAACTCCTGGCTCCATTGACTTGTTGGATTTTTCATCCTTCTCACTGGTCGATTCCCTCACTCCATTACTTCTATGCTCACATTCCCTCCCCTGCCTCCCACCTTTCCCTCTGACTCCGCCCTCTAGGCATTTGGGTTGTAAATATCTAAACACACTTGCACACGTAAACAGAGATTAGGGGACTGTTCCATCTTCTTTATGTTGCCTGCTGCCCCACTTGGTCTTTAATCTATAATGTTGACCGCCTGATTGGGGGACTCTGACTGGTATTCAGTGCAGTGTTTGTAGAACTGGTTGGTTTATTTGTTCAGTATGGCATGTGTTCGCTCTCATACCTGTATGAACATATTTTTTTCCTTTGCTTAGACTGAAGGAAAAGGTGGACCAGTGCTGCTGGAGGACCATGAAATATGTTTTAATGATTCTATGGTTTCTATGAACAATGCAATAGAGGCTAGAAAACAAATGCAGTCTGACAGGCAGGGGCAAAATAGCTTTACATATAACTGGTTTTTTGCTTTCTTTCTAAGACTGAATATAAAATTATTGCTACAGTACTGCCTGGGTTAGAATTCATATTTCTCAAACATTTCCACATTTTGCGATGTTAGATCCTCAAACTTTAATGTAGTTCATTGGGACGTGATATGAAAGACCAACCAACAGTAGGAAAACATTATGAATTAGAAGAAATAAATAACAAAATTGTGCTTATTTTTATCTAGTAAATTATGTGTCAATATTTTATTTGCTGCTTTTTGCTTCAGTTAAACCACTTTTAACTTCAGCTGCAGCTTTGATTGTTTTGGACTATATAAAGCTTAACAACATGTTTTTTGTTGCAAAAAATAGTTCACGCTTATATTGGATGGTGACGATCAATTCTAAATTCATCTCACATATTCACATACTCAATTTGATTTTGGTCTAGACAAAACCATTTCTGTGTAGCTTTAGCTGGATGCTTCCAGTCATTGCCTTGCTGGAAAATAAATGTTCACCGAAGCCATACTTCTCGTGCAGATAAAAACAATTTGTCCTTTCAGATTCTTATTTAGAACAAAAAAGTGCAAAATAGTGGAAAACGAGCATCACTTTTCAATTGGACACTACTCTGTGTTATCTGTCTTAAAAATTCTCTTTGAAATACAGTGTTTGTGTTTATAATGCAACAATTAAAGATGAATACTTTTGCAAGCTACAGTACTTAAAATTTGTTATATATTTCACGTTTAGCTTTAATTGTCATGGCCGCTTTGTTTTTGAGTTCAAACCTCGGTCAGAAGGCACATGCTTGACCTGCTCCTCCCCTTTCTTGCTCCCTGGCAGTTTTGTCTCTCACCAGTCTGTTCCTCCTGATGAGCTGCCAGGGATCAAGTCTGGCAGGAACTAAGGGCTTTCAGTGGGGGTTAAGCCCTAAACTGCGATTGGAAAATGATCAAAGTCATCAGTTTTAGCTCAATAACCACCTCAGCCGGCTATCACTTCTAAATGAGTTAGTTAAATATAGCATGAGGTTCTTACTAACAGATACAGTATAGTTTTCTTTCTTTCTGCTCTAATGTCTTGATGTTTTCAATTGACCTAGATCTTAGAGCTCAAACTAAGTTGAGTAATACAAAGAATATGTGTGTGTGGGGATGTGTGTGTGTGTTTGTTTTATCTTTCAATTTAGCAAAATAATATGAAAGATGTGCTGTGCTGAGAGGTGTTGGCCTTGACGGTATTGGTTAAAAGCTCCTATATTCACACCTAATTATTTGTGGAGTATGTGAGATGGCTCTTTGGGTAAGCAGAGCTGTGTCATTTTATTTAGCATCAGCCTTTTCTTTCCCGCTCCCATGTTTGGCCTGTTAAAATCAGTGAGTAATACCCTGAATATATTGCTCCCATTTCAAAATCAGTTATCCAAGAAAACCACCTACCAAAAAAGGCCTGACCTTCAGAAGAGACTCTAATACACATATTGCTGTGTCTCTGAACTCCAGTTTGATGTATCCTCAATGTATTCTGCATTAGACACTCATGTAAGAAATTGTATGCAGTGGAAGAAAATCAATATCTTGCATTCCTACATAAAACTTGTTTGCTTTAAATGACTTGTCACAGAGTCTTCTGACATTTGTAACAACAGCAACAGCAGCAAAAAGAAAAACAAGCAATTTTAAGAAGCAGCTTCTACACACAGAGCACAAGATGGATACAGTAGAAAAAAAATTGCAGGATACAAAGGTTGTAGATTGTTTCAAATACTCAATGAGAAGGACTGTTTGCTGCAAAATGTAATTACTTTATCAGCTTCTGGAATGTGTTTTAGATGACCGGATCTCCCAGCTGTGGTGGTATCTTAGCACATTCAGCTCAGGGCCTTTACAAGATCAGCAACCCGCACAGCTCTGCAATCACCACCGTGTCCCAATTCTGTCCTTAATCAGGCTCGGAGTAATTGGTGTGAGTCTTGAGGCATGATTATCCTTGGACTAGCCACAACACTTCAACAGAGCCTCTCACCTCGCTTTTCACTTCTAGCTAGAATTAGAATGAATATTAATGACAAGTTGAGCGACTGACTGAACCCTCAGGTTGCGTAAGGCGAGTAATTTATCCCACTTTTATTTCTGAAGAACAGGGGCTCATTCACAGTCTAAGAAAGTTTCAAATTAGATCCAGGTAGTTTCCAAGTTTGCATGAGTATCCGTCCATCCATTTGTCCATTGATCTTTAGAAAACTTTGGCTAAAAGTTAATTAAAAAGGGGAACATTTAAGATTCATTTTCTCATTGGTTTAGCTTCTTTGCAAAGAAAGAGAAAGTCTCCCATTTTTATGGAAAAAGATACCACAGTGCAGATATGTTTAGGGTCTTTGATGGTAAAGTGGATGGATTTACATCTTAGAGGAGGGGACCAGAAGGAGGAGAGCATGAGGCAGGGGGATATGTAGCTGTTGTCCTGAGTAGAAGCCTCAGCTGGATTACTAGAGCAGATTAAGGGTTCAGTCATCCTTGTGTTGGTCTCCTTAATGCAGAAAAGAGTGGCTGCAGGGTCACTGTGGGAGTACGAGACTGAACATTTCATCGCTTTTCATTCGTTCAGCAGCAAGTATTTGCTCTGCTTTTGTGCCTTTGTCATTAGTCCCGCTCAAACACACACACTCACACCAACATGCACACACTCACTCGGTTACACTGGCCCCTCCCGTGCCTTTCTCTCTTCCTCTCTGCTGGAATGGGTATTGTGTTCATGATCGATGTGCCTCATTCCAGTGACGTGGTATCCTGGCTTACTCTCATTAAAAATGGATAGGTGTAGAAGGAGGGGTCACTGGTGTGTGTGTGTGCGCTTGTGTGTTTATACATGTTTTAAAGGAGGTGTAGATGACAGGAAGTCCCAGAGGTGTTAGCTGTTTGCCATGCACAGCTCAAGGTTTTGAAGGTTAGAGGGATTGGTGTTGGTGCAGCTAGATGTGGAGGTGTTCCTGAGGTCAGAGCCTTGGCTGTTGCCTTGACGACAGCGTGCAAAGTAGTTTCCTCTCCATTACTGGTGACTGGGATTTTTTTCTCTTCCTATTGCTTTCTTTCACTCTGGCTGCTATGGCACATCTGGCTGCACACACCGGGTCCCATCAGAACCGCGTGCAATGGGCCGTTTCCTCTCTGCTCTGTCCTCCTCTATAACTTTTTTCCTTCTTCTCTTCATGCTCAGCCCCCGTGCCCCCATCCATCACAGAGGTACAGTGAGTACGGCTTGGTCTCATGGCAGTGGGACACAGGGGCAGAAATTGAGCCACCATTCATTCTCAGGCTCACGGACAAGGAAACAGATGAAAGTCTTCCTTACTTCTCTGTAGTGCGCATATGTCGTCAGACTCTGTTTGTTGCCACTGCGAGAAATCTCGATCCTCCTTTGTGATTTTCATTTTCTCCAAGAACCATTTTAAAAATAAGGCACACAGGTTTTTTTCCTCTCTAGGAACATATGTCCCCAGGGATTTTATCTTTTGTTTTTTGCTTTTTCTTTCATTCTGTTTTAGAATGGGAAAAAAAAAACCCATGTTATTATTGAATGGCTTGATTTTCTCAATAAACAGGAGTTAATTCATGTGATGCATCTAAATCACAGTAGTCTAGGTTCTGCATTCATTATGGTGAACAATAATGCTCTTATAGCTGGCTTTCTGTAATTCCTTACCTCAATATTTGTGTCCTGTCAAATATGGAGTCCTGTCTAGGAGTGTAATGTAAATTAAAAAAGAAGGAAGTCTAGTCCCGGTCTCCAAATCAAAGGCAGGAAATCGGTTGTGTGCCAAGCAAAGTGGATAATTTACTCACATTAAGTGAAAGTGCTAGCATAAACACCAGGAGCGATTTCAGTGTTAACCAAGACCAAAATAAACAAAAACTGCTGTTTTATCAAAAAAGGTTATACTGACACCCGAGCAGAAAAAAATGGTTCTCCAATATTATACTTCTTACTTTTAATTTTTGATCTTTTTTTTTTTTTTTTTTTATACATTTTGACCTGCATTAAGCAATTTTAGCCAATTCTGATTTATTTTTTTAGAACCATATTATACAACGACAGAACTGAAAAATATTTTGGTCAAGCGAGTTACCGTTAAAAACTCACTGTTTTAAAAAAGACAGATTGCATCTTTTAAGCAATCTTTAGCATCTCATACCAGCATTTAGCACTGCAAGCATTACAAAAGCAGTCTTTGTCTGTTTCTTGGAGAATGAATATCTTTACCTCTGAGATTCACAAAAAGTTGAACAAATTTCCTAATCCAACAGGTTCTGTAATGGATTAAAACAGAACACCAAATGCTGTACCCCATTCAGCCTGCCTGTTATCTGCTGAAAGTTTCTATATAGCAGTAAAGGGATTAAAGTTCATTTAGACTATTTAGACACCTACAAGTCACTATCAGTTGTAAAACTTGCCATTTCACAATTCCTAACCATTGATTGTCTCACTAATAAAAGAAGAACTCATGAAAAAGACCTACTGCTTTACAGTTTATTTAATCTCAGTTAATAAGAACTTTGGACTGTATTTTTGCATGAAACTGTAATTTAAAGCCAGGCATTAATGTGGCTATGTATTTTAGCTAAAGAATATTAATTCCTTGGTTACTTGTCAGCTATAATAATGAGATCTGAAGGCTATTCAGACTAACACTGAAAGAGAGGAAGCTGTTTTAACCCTCAGCTGTCACTCTGTCACCCTGATCGCTCCTGTATGCGACTCCACTGCAGCCTCTGTGGTTGAATAACCCCCTGCGAGGTCAACTCAAGCTGGAATTCTATTAGCATTCATTTTAAAGTAGGGCACAGTGCTTCTCTCTGACAGTGCTAAACTTACACTGTAGTCATCTTTACCGTATCTTCCAAAAGTATTTGTACCCCTTAAGACGACTTCACTTTTTTTTTTTTTTTTTTTAAGTTTTAGCCATAAACTTCAGTGTTTTATTGGGATATTATGCAATAGAACAGGGTTTTTCAAATTAAGGGCATGCTTCCCGTAGGAGGCACCAGAGTTCTTCAAAGAGGGGGGCGTTCATTACATGAGGAAAATAAATAAGCCAAAAAAAGTAGCTGTAGGCATTAAAGAAGACCAAATACTTGGTGTTTGTGAATGGTTGAGATTTCAAAGCGACTATATTAATTGCCTACATTTTAGGTGATCAATTCATTAATTTTCCACAAGCCACACTTCCAAGTTTGAGCTGGTTGGGTGCCTGCAGTATCCACCGCACACCTGTTAGTTTGGTACAAAGTAGCAGTCTGACAGAAGTGCATCCTTGTGACTGGTTGCACCGACTCAATCTTATGTGAATACTGTTTTCTGCCAAGCAGTCGTACGAGTTCGTAGAGAACGTGTTTATAATACAACTATTATTAATACACTTGATAAATAAGTCCCTTCTGGGAGAGTGGTAAATAGTGCAGTTGTTGAAAGTAGCCAGAAGTCCAGTTTGTAAATCACCAAATATGGAAAGTTCCAAAGAGTTAGAATGCTTTTCTAAGTGAATGTCTTCTTGGGAAACAGATTCAAAGAAACTCACACCGGCTATCGGATCACATGCAATCCTTCTTTGTCTGTCTTGAAAATCCAGAAACAACAGTCTGCACATCCGTTACGGCACTGTGCATGTGTTCATTCAAACACATGCACGCGCAGTGGGAGAAGGGGCTTCATTGTGCAGGCCTGCTGTGATGACTGACTGTAGCGTGTGCTGGGCAACAGCTGCTGTGTGCCCCTTCCTCAACCCGTCCCCCTCATCTCCACCGCTGACCCAGGCCATATCTAAACATCACAAAACTCAAAGAAACATAAACCCTTAATACCTAAGGCACAATTTTTCCCTCATAATGCTGTGCTATTTCAGGGTTCACCTCTTTGCTGCCTTTCTTCTCTTCGATGCGGTTCCCCTTCCTTTCAGCTTGCCAGGTCAAACTGTTCTGTCTGTGTTTACATACAGCTCCATAAGGACCATGAAGACCCCCTGTCCTCACCACTCCCTGACAGCTGTCTCCACACTGTAACCCTTTCCTCTGGCTGGGCCTCTGTGAAAGTTATACTCTTAAGTTTCGTCAGACTTGTGCATGCTTTTGGGAAGGATCTGACGACTTTCTTTAAGGTGGAGGTAGTGAAACTCAAGCAGATGCAAGCTGCTACTAAAGCTAAGGGCTCTCACATTGGGTTGAAGCTTTGAGCTGTGCGCGCCCACGCACGCCGAGCTGCCGCTTCCCTCACTCAGTCGAGTTTCGCTCTTGGTGGGCTTGTTTGTCGTCAGTTGCCGCTTCTGCTGCTGATGTGACCCCCGTCTGCAGCTCATTACAGCGCGCCACCTGTTTGTCCTGAAGCTAGGCAAGACACGCACACAAATGGAGTTTGTTGAAGTGACAGGGGGTTAATATAACAGGAGTCTGCGCGATGGAAGTGCCACATGGACTGTCAAATCCCGACGGTGTCAATGGTTTCCTTTGTCCTCTGGGACCGTCTCTCAGTTGCCGCAGGGTTCGGGGCAGACAGGTGGATGGGTGATGTTGAAGTTTTTGGATGATTGCGGAGACAAAACAAGGAATACTATACAGCCTGGATCTCATATAGTTCTCAGTTTTTGGATCCAGCTGACGGGCTTAACAGCCCTCAACTTTTTCAGCGACACTGCAACGGCAGACACATGTTACAAATTGCACTGTCAGTTGTTTTTAAACTTGATGCATTACATAGAATGCCTTGCAAAAGTATTTACACGCCACATGCCTTCTCTCATTTTGTCACATTGCATCCACAAACTTAAGTTGATTTAACTTTGGACATTATGCTCACCAGAATGTGTACAGTCTTGAAACGCTACTAAAGGCACCCTTCATTCATTCTCCCACATTTTACAGAGGAGCTTCCAAATGCTGTCAACGTTTGCTGTTATCATCCAACAGGACAATGTGCAGAAAATTAAGACGGAGAACTGAAAATTAATCTTCAATATATTCAGAGATTCCCTTCATTTGTTTATCTGCTATATTCCTTTTGGTTATGTTGGTGCTTTGTCAGTATGTGTGCAACTCCTGGTCCTGACATGATGATGTACAATAGTGTGTATGGCTGCCTTGGGAGACTTGCATGCATTCAAAAAAAGAACTATGATGTTCTTTGTTCTTTTTCGTTATTATTTTAAAACAACATAACTTAAAAACTGATTCCCAGGTTTTGAGTTTTACTGATGGTAAACGGAAATACCATTACTAAAATGTAAGGTATAAAATCAGCTACCATGATGTTGGCTTGCATCAGGATGAAGCGTGCATTTACCTCATTTTATATAGCTGAAACACATTCTGTCAATGGATTTAATCCAGCCTTAATAAGCCTAGTAAGCCTTACTTTTCTAACAAAATTTCCTTTTGCTTCTCCAAACTCAGTGGTATATAACTTTTATATTTTCTGAACTTAACTCTATGTGAAATTAAACAGAAAATAATTTATCCAACAGTGCATTTATCCAACATGGCAGTTATGTTTGAAAAAGCTTTTTTTTGCAACAATCAACAACGTTTCACCAATCAGTGAATCCTGAGTTCTCTATAGGATCTGTAAGAACATATAAAAACACCATCTATATATTTTTTGTCTTCTTCTTGTGAGCAGTTATTCATTATTTATGTCACACCATGTGTGAGAGGATACTTGCTATAAAACTAAGTTTTACTCATATTTTTGAAAACACAGAGTGTAGCACCCTTTATTAGCAAGTTATCACAGTTTACATGGCAGCATTAAAAATCAGGAATGCCCATTTGTACATTCCACCTAGTGCTACTGTATGTTTCAAAGCACTCACTGAGGGATGAGAGCATGTTGTGTACCAGCTGAAAATAGGCTCTGGATCACACAGCTGACTCACATTCTCAGTGTTTGGCTAGCTGAGGTGATGTGTGCTTGATATTTTTCTCCTTTTGTTTTCACATACAGTACAGAGTGGAAACTCAAGTGTATTTTCATGCAAGTAAAAGTGTCTGTCCTTGAAAGTAATAGGAGCACATGGATTATTGTTCATTAAGTGACTGCAGACCGGTTGTCCTGTTTGGATTAGTGGTTCATGGTTGACATGAGATGTTTCTTTTGCTCTGAACCACCTCAAATTTATTACTGTTGACATTTTGTTTGCTATGTAGCTAAGTTACACTTTTTGAAAAAGAAAAAAAAAAGATACAGCTTCAACTCTTGACACATTTCTTCCAATCACGTCTCTACATCTGTCATCGCTCGTCCATGTGTGGGCGTATTTGCACAGGATCTGTCGAGGTGGACTGTCGCCCCTGGGGCATACAGACGTCCACTGATGGCAGAGAAACCTCCTTTTTTCAGCCAAATTATCCCAGCTGCTTACAGCTGTTTTCATGGTTTGAGTTAAGTACAACAATTGACATCATCCAAAAAAAATTCATGTCACAGACTTCCTTGCACCAGGTTATTGGTAATCGTTGGATTTTTTTTTAGAATTTAGACATTTTCTGTCTGATAAAATATGTTGTGTTGAGTTGACCACAAATGATGCTTTTTCATGTAGTCGTCCCAGAGTGTTTGGTCAGATAAGAGGAAGACAAAGCAACAAAGTCCCAGTGAGGTTTAGTAAGACATACATGTTTAAGTTTGTGATGTTGGACCCCTTTATCCTGACATCCATTTCAATCAAACAGTTTGCATTTAGACAGTGTGTGTTGACAATGGATAATTCCAAGATTCCAATTTACTCTACATTATTGTTTATTAGTAAAGTCTGTCTCACTGTATGTGGTGACAAAATAAATGTGGATTCAGCTCAGAGGCTTCCAATCCCATTTTTTTTGTAATTTTTATCAACCTTAAAAAATGCTTCGCTTTCATTCATTGTCATATAAATTGTTTGGGTTTTCAGCTATTGTGTCACCAGGGATTTTTATTAAAAGATATATTTCTCAACATTGAATTTTTCATCCTCTGAATAAATGTACTTGTATTTACAGGTTGATTAAAGATTTGTTTAATGAACCTGTTAAAGGTTATTTTAAGGTTTTCTATACTTTCTTTCATCAAGTCTGACAAAAGGTGTTGGGGGCATTGTTATGCCTTATAAAAATTAATTGAATTGATTTTATTTGAACTAAAAAGTAAATACTTTATCTCAAAGACGTCCTGTTTTATTCACAGGTTACCCAGGTTCCTATTGAATCCTGTGAGCAGTATGGGACCTGTGGAGAGTGTCTGAGCTCCGGAGATCCCCACTGTGGCTGGTGTGTCCTGCATAATATGTAAGTATCCACCGATCACTATCATATTTGTATAGAAATTCTTCTTCCTGGAAGATTTAGTTTGACGTCTCTATATAAGTGTTTTGAAGTTTTCCCTCACAGAGAGCATAAAGGTTATTTGTCTTAACATTTATTTCATATTTAATGGAGCTTGAGAAAAGCCGACAGCTCTTGCCTGGAAATGGACAGCTGCTGCCTCAGAGGTGCAGAGCTGGTTTAAAGCTACTTGTAGCAGGTTTCCGCTTCTCTTACATGGCTTGATTTTTAAAGAAAGTGAACTCATTCACTTTATAAAACTATTTCAGTTTCTAAAAACAAGATGTAAAATACTTATAGAGATGTCCACTTTAACAACTATTCTTTCACAGAAGGCTGAACAGCGAGAAAGTTTGGGGTCTATACCTCCTTCTTCAAGAATAAGCATAACAGCCATGAGTGACACCTGCTGGGGCTGAACAATTACTACAAGAAAACTAATCTTAGGCATCCATAAAGAATGGAAAAGAAAAAAACGCTATAGTAGCCAAAACCATGTGTTTGATATGCAGATTGAAAAATACTATTGATGCATTTTTATATTTACATTTAGGTTATGAAATCATAAAGAACAGGACAGAAAGTAAATTTAACACAGCAGTAAAACAGTCATTGTTTATATTCCTCTTTGTCTCTAGCATGCAGAAATTCTCTTAGCTGCTCCGTCTTAAATCCATTGCTTACACCCACCCCTCCACTCCTACCCAGGTATAGCTGGATATTTGCGTGTGTCACAGTGGCGCTGCAATTATCATTATCTTGATGGCGGGCCTGGCAAAGTGCACTTAAAGTAATTTACACCACTCTGAAGCTGGGACAGGACAAATAATTGGCTGCCGACAAGGTAATTCAGCATGAGCCTGCAAAGGAACGGGTGCGGCTGACTGAAGCGCTGTATTCCCTTCAGCACTGCGTGCCTTCACACAGAGATCATTTACCACAACACTACCCTCCATGCAAGGTTGTTAATCACATGCTTTTGTGTAGGTGTGGTAGGGACCGGAATCATTCAAGTCCAAGGGAATCTAAATCCATTGCATGGGAACAGGGTCTGGGTGCTAAACGCTCGACAGGGTTAGGAACTGCATCTGTGACAGGGAAACATCTGTTTTATGTGTGTGCAGGTTCTCATGCAAACATGCACTGAGTTTGAGTATGAATGTGTGTATGCAAGCATTGTGTGCGGGGTCAGTTTTGGTGTACAATTATAAGCGCTTGTGGATTGTACTGTGGGGAGAAAAGGTCAGCACCCTGATTTACGTTAGATCAGCCATCTGTTCGCTCAATAACGGGAACCTTTGTGCCACCTGTCTCTAGTCCTAATCTCCCTTTCTCCATCCTGACCCTGCACCAAATGTGGTAGGACCCCTGTCAGCTCCAGCAGAGTTACAGCAGGGAGGAAATAAAGTTACTGGAAGAATAGGAAGCTTTTATGGAGCTCCATTAGGTTGGACCCATAGACATGTATGCAACAGCTGTGGTCTTTATTAATTACTTTAATTCATGCTTTCAACTTTTACACAATGAATGTTCATTTAAAAAACTAATAATTCTTCAAAACAATATGTTCTAAATAGACGTGTGTAACTCTTATTCTAAGTTTTTTTCTAGGTTATAAAATGAGATTTTTAACCAACATAATGATACAACAAGCAGCAGAGTTCTTATCATTATGATATAAGTTAGGCTTAACGCTGAGAGTAATGGAGAAACGTATGCTGAGCCGTCACAAGATTATCAATCTTGCTTGCACTTCTTCTGTTCTAGCGTCCATCTTGTACAATCTGGCATAAAGCTGGTAAATCCTTTAAATGGTTATTTAAGAATGCTATGTTTTATATCTCGATCAAAAGCTGACCAAAAAGTTGAAGTCATTTATGGAAAACTCAATACAATATTATTATTTTTATAGAAAATAACTCCCCATCCATATAGGAATGTGTTCTTTTCTAAAATTGCAACGTTTTCATCCATTTGTGCCCTTTTTCCACATGGAATTGACATTTATTTTTTTCATTTTTTTTAAATGAGTTCCAGGGTAAAGTTTTCACCCTCAGATACATGTGAAAAGTGAAAATACCTTCATTATAAAAACACTGACATATTAGTTGAATCTTTAAGATATGATAAGCAGTTAGCATCTTTCCTGCCAATTAACTTTCATTAGAAAGGTAATCGGGCTGGAAATGCTTTAAATTTCCCTTTACTTGGTTGCATTTCTCACCAAAATTAGAACACTTTATTGCTTAATGTTGGTAACTCATTGACTTCCCACAAGCACGCCATACAACCCCGCTTCACAAAATAAATAAATAAATAAATAAATGTAAGTTGTTGTACGTGCTTGCTATTTGGTTCAATAATTATTTTCTTTGTAATGAAAAGTCAATTTCCCTTTGACTGGATTTTATTTAGACGACACAAAGTGGCTTTGAAGTGACTAGCATTTCTTATGCAATCATCTCTGTGGCAATATTTCCCAACAAAAGTATTTTTTGAGTGAGTGGCAAAAAAATGTCTCAAATGAGTTTGTGAAATAGTGTTAATAACTAAAAAGGCTAGATGAATGTGCAATAAAACTAAGAATAGAAGGACGTGCCAAAGACTGCCAGGAGTAAAAAAAAGCAGCTGCATCCTTCTTGTGAAGAGCTCCTGATGCCCCACTCACCCAAAATTACATTTCTTCCCAGCCGTTGTGCTATCCACAGCTGTGATGGCTGCTGATTCCTTCATCCTCCCCCACAGACCCTCCACTCCAACCTCACACCAACCTAAAGCCATTGTTGATTTTATAAAATTTTCCATTTTTTGTGCCTCCTTCCAAGCCCCTTTGTGAAACTGTAGGTTCTAAGCTATGCCACTCATCCCATCTCCGCTCGGCGCAGCGCAGCTTCCATTTAGGTCTCTCTCTTCCCTCTGGAGTCGGCTCTCTGACGCTCCAGAGATGGTTGGCTTGCCACACATAAATGCCCCTCTCTTTGATCAGCCTCATTTTTTCTCCTGCAGCTGCCATCTGCAATATCCATCCTCTATTCCTCTAAACCCTTGGTGTCTCCTGTATGCCTTCCTTCTGTATGTGTGTGCATGTTCATTGAAATGCGGCATTGTGAGGTTGCTAATTAGGAACATGGAAGGACATTAGTTCGATTTGAGAGGAAGATGAGGTGAGAATTTGGGGTTGCTGACCAAGAACTGGCATCTCGGTTTTCTCTGTCGTTCTATTTTAATCCAGTGTGGTTTGAGCCTCCCAAAGTCCTTTAATTACCAGCAGCTGCTAGGCATCCTCTGAATGCGAGAAGAATGAGACGGCAGAAGAAGGGGCGGTGGGGCTGGGGGGGGATAAGAATGAGGAGAAAAGAATGTGAGAGAGGGGAGAGGGTGTTTGATGCTGCACACTCATCGGCCCACAAAACGGCGCTGCATTTTGATTGCAGCTCAAAGGGAACTCATCATCTTGAGCGCTCTTCAGCCGCAGTCCCGTGAATGTTTAGTTCAGCCTCCATCTGACCGCTGTCCAAAAAACATGGACTTATGCTGATGCTCCCATCCTCCCCCTCGGCTTTTTTCTCCCTCTGCCTGAATCTCGTCACTATTGGATTAGCTGTCTAATCATGGCCAAAAGAAGCTTTTCCATCTAAGATTGTCCCACATCTCTGTTCTGTCTCCATTCTCTTGACTTGCTCCCTTAATGCGAGAGAGTATGAGTGGCTTTGTTCAGATTTGTCAGGATTAGCAGCAAGTCTGATTTCAGTCCAAGAGGGCTACAGTGTCAAGGTCAAAGGATACACAGCAGAGAAAGTTTGCCAAAAACATATAATTACATGATTAATTATTGTGTTAAAGAATTTATATATACATGTTTGCCACACACACAAACTTGAGTTACAAGTTCATTGTAGTTTAATATGATGTCAGGCCATATTTTGCACTTATAACAGCATCAGTTTTTCTAGAAAGGCTTTTCACAGCATTTAGGTGTGTGTTTATGGGAATATTTGGCTATTTGTTCAAAACTGCTTTTGTAAGGTCAGACACTGATGTTGGATGAGAACAGTCACCGCTCTATCATTATAATCTTCTGTTAACCAAACTTCATTCTTGATGCAGTGCAGGTATGCACCTGCCAAACCCAGACTCATTCATTGGGTTGCCAGATAGACAGGGGTTATTTGTTTCTCCAGAGAATACATCTCCACTGCTCTAATGTCCATTGTTGACTTGCTTAACACACCTTGCACTTTACTTTGTGGTGTAAGGCTTTGATACAGCAGCGTATACACAAAAATCCATTGGATGAAGCCCCATACACACTGTTTCTATAGAAGTCTGTAGTTAAAGACTCTTAAAAAATTAACCAATCTGTACACTATGCACCAGTTTGTGATGTAGATGCTTTCATTTAAGTTATTTCCCCTTTGTCATAATACTAACAATTAACTGTTGAATATTTAATTGCAAAAAACTTTCACATCTGGACTTTTTGGACGGGTGGCATCTGACCATGGTACCATGCAGGAATTCTTAGAGCTGCTTGGAGCAGTGACTCGTTCTTTCACAAATGTTTGTATCCACAGCCCGCATGTCTAGGGGCTTGTGTTTACACAGCTGTGGCCACTGAAGTAATTAGAACACCCAATTTAAAGCAATTGAATCTGTGAGCCAAAAACTGCTGGTCATACAGTTTATGTGAAATCAGGTTGTCATGAGTGTGGCAGCTTTGAGGTGTTGGTGTAGTATCTGCCAACAGAGTGAGTCAGCATTTGAAGGATCTGGAAAAAAAATTCTGCTCAACTGTTTTTTTAACTGTTTGTCTCCTTATGTTTTATATTTTATATATTGTCTTTAAAAAGTATTGCTGCCCCTTCAGCTTACTGAAATGTCATCATCAAACAACAAACATCATTATTTAGTTGTACTACGGCTTTATTAGACAAGACCATCAAAAAGTAGATAATAATTGTTAATAAAAGTAAACAAATACATATTTTTTGTTTTTTGCAGGTAAATGTCTGTAGAATATGACGTGTATGTATAATTAGCCTTGTTTGTTTTAGTTACAAAATCTTATAAGTAGTATTACTAACCTGCACATCAACCCAACCTCAACTTTTTTGTAATGCGTGGCCATGGTTTCTAGTAAGAACAGTAATTAAAAAGTAAAAAATAAAACTAGAATTCTGTCAAACAAGGCTGGATGAGGACCCACGATTTGTCTCCACGACAACCATCTATTTCAAGGTTTTTGAGAAAACATACCTAAGCAGAGATGCCAACAAATTTGGAGCTTGTCATACATGGACATATTCACTCTTTCACAAATTATACACTTGTACTGTCAGAGATCGTGAACTTATGCCAAAGAGGTAATATTGTCACCTTAAATCTGGTAAAACATAAAAAATCAGCATGAATAAATGTAGAAAATAATATTTTCATCATATTCAACTGTTACTTTTAACCTTGATCCTTTCTGTGCAGCACAGGACAGAAAAGAACAGCATATCATTTGAAAACACTGAGATCCAGCTGGAGATCAAGTTCAGATGTCTGAAAAAAGGGGCTGGACTGACTTACACTGACTTCTCCACCTGGTTATCAACAGGACTTGCCAAAGCCACACAATTCCATTATTTTAATGAGTTTAACAGCTCTTCCTGGCTGTTGCTCCAAGCTGTTGTTGGCTAAGATTACTAGATTATAATGAAAATGAGAACTTGTTGGATCAACAAAACACAAACATTTTATTCTGGTTCTTGGCTGCGTATAGATAACACCTTATTTTTGCAAGTGATTTTCTGTGATAGGTAGACGAAACTAAAGTAAGAGAAGCTGAACATGAATGGTGTGGTTGATGCATTAAACAAATGTTCAATAAAATCTAAATTAAATTCCAATTGTAGAAATCAAGTTTTATTTCTTTTTCAGCACCTTGTTTTTTCCTGATTATGTATGTATTTCAAGCAATATGTTGATCACAGTGCCACAGTACAAATTATGTCAAACATAACATCCCCTCTAATTTAGCAGTGGCAACAACAATTAACCCAGCGGTGAAAATGGCTGCTTCAGTCCATTGTAAATGTGGGGCTGTGTATCTAATGGCCACCTCATCAGCTAAAGCCTCGAGTTTGCAGACAGGGGGAGGCCACATCCATCTTCCCAATGGAGCCTAATGAGATATTGATCACAAACATGCAGTTCCATCAATATTTCTATAGATTCCTCGCACGTAGAGCTGGTACTCGGCTGCAGTACTGTACATGTGGACAGATGACATAAAATACAGTTAAAGACTGTAAAAGCCCGTTGTGTTAGTGGGTCTGTTACATGCTGCTGTTCATTTTAAGAGGCTTCCACGCCTGCTCTGCTGCTTTCTTTCTGTGCTCTTCTCCCTTTTTTCACTCAAGACAGCTTAAGGCAGGATGCAGAGCACTGAGTGCCAGTTCTCTTAGTTATTCTGTTTCCCTCATGAACCTTTGCCTTTAAAGGACTCCTGGCCTACGTAAACCTGGTATGTGAATGAACAGCTCAGGGTGTCTGTATATGTAGGCAGACTCAGTTTACACTACAGTACTCACTATGGGATATTGGAGATGATGTGAATTGATTGTGGCCTTGCCGTGCGCAGTGAGTCCTGTGGGCCCCTTCCTGCAGTGACATTATCAGTGAGAACAGTACACAGTCACAGAGCTGTTTTAACCCCGACATGAGCTCAGGACTGCGACCTGCATGCTCCTCTGTGTCACCTCAACTATTGGTCTTATTCGGGCTGTGGTTTCTAATTTAAAATCCCATTTTAATTGCTTACCTTCTCCTTCTTTCTGTCTTCATTCATCATTTATTTCCTGTTGTTTACCCCTTTCCTCATTTCTTGCTTGTTAAATGCTATCTTTTGTGTCTTACTTTCTCACTTATGTTTTTTCCCCTCCTTTCACTACTGTTTCTTTTCCCACGTTCCTTTGGTCCTTCATTTTTCATTCTTTCTTTCCTTCCTGCCTTCTTTCTCTTTCTTGATATTTTTCCTTCCTGCCTTACATTGTGTTTTCCTTTCCTTTCTTCGTTCTCTCATTATTTCCTCAATGTTTTGGTTCCTTC
Organism: Alfaro cultratus; assembly: GCA_903066825.1. Lineage (NCBI taxonomy): Eukaryota > Metazoa > Chordata > Actinopteri > Cyprinodontiformes > Poeciliidae > Alfaro > Alfaro cultratus. The sequence continues at coordinate 9,998 of CAEFZX010022139.1, read as the reverse complement.
TTTACTTTGTTTGTTCCTTCCTGAATTCCTTCCTTATGTCTCATCTTTACTTTTCTATTGCTTTTCAATCCTATTGCATCTTTTCCTTCTTTACCTTTTGTTCTTCCCTGCTTGATTCCATTTTTTATTCCTTGCTTTTTTCTTCTTCCTTACTTCCTTCTTTCCTTGATTTCTTTGGTTTCTTAGTTGTGAGCTCCTACTCCCCACCACCCTCCATAAACACACACGCAGTCAAACATTTAGAAAACCATACTTCTGAGGTCTAAGCGCTTAGTGGGGACTAAAGCGATGGACCCCCTCCATCCTCCCAACAGTATACCTTCCCTACAGGCAAACCATCTCCATTGGGCTGTCATTTTCCTCTCTACATGGCCCTTTTTCCTCCTGAGGTATGGAGGGGGTTTTTTATGGCTCCACTTCTGTCCTCTCCTCCTGTTTTTAAACATGGTGTTCACAGCAAGAGCAGCAATCAGACAGGCCTTCGCACTTTTACTGACGTCCTCAGTCTTAAGGGAAGGGGAGAGAGGAAGAGGAGGGATAGATAGAAGAGCAAAATCTTTACCCTCCCTGCTTTCAAGGCAGAGGTGTGTGTATGTAAGCATATGTGCAAAGGTGTGTGTAACAGTGTAAAGGATTAAGTGGAAGGTGCTGCATTTGTTTATGTGAGCAGGAAAATGCCTGGATGCTTGGATGTTTTTTGGCAATTTTTCCTTCCAATGTTGTGTTTCAAGACATGTTTTTTATAACTATAAATAAGAATAGGATGCAAAGTCTTGTTTGGGCCATTTCTATTTTTATGCAGTGTAGAAAGAGGTTTTACATACATACTTCTTTCTTCTATTTTGCAGTAGCAAATGTATAACAATCTTGGCTTCAGTGAAGTCATGGGGCTGTAATAATAGTCACCTCTCCTGTGTGTTACATATTTTGTCCCGTTTCACAAGAAATTTTAATATTCAGTTTGGGGTTTTAGTTTGGGATAGAGCAAAGTAGTTCATAATCGTAAAGTGGAAGAAAATGTGATACCTTGTTTTCAATTTTCTTTTTAAAAAGAATGGTATGCAAAGTGAGGTATTATTAAAACACCTCTTAATAATATCTGGTTTAGACTATTCAGTTAGTCATGTAAAAATTAATTGAATCACGGCAATCTTACTTACTGTAATCATAACTTACTGGTCAGTCAAGAGAGCATTTATCAAAGAAACAACCGAGGGGCTTTTGGTAATTCTGGATGAGCTGCAGAGATCTACAACTCAGGTAAGGGAGAATCTGTTGATTGGACAACAGTAAACTCCATAAAACTGTTAAAGTTTTATTGACAAAAACTTGACTTCCCTTTAGCAATTTACAACTAGCCACATGGGTAACATGGAACACAAAGTTGCTCTGTTGATTTTTTTTTTTTTTCTTTTTCTTTTCTTTTTGAAAACAAGAAAAACATTTAAGGGCTATACAAAGCTCTGCACATCTCTATGGAAGAAGTTACTTCAGCACCATGGACAGGGCTTTGATGGAACAACATCAGGGTCAATTGCCTCTAGCTTTTACTGCAGGGAAGGAAAAATATTTACTGCTTGTTACATGGAATGGACTGGGTGAAGTGGATGTATGTGTGGAGAAGTGACGGTGTGTGTTTGAGCACACATGTGCGGAATGCAGTGATGAAACGTTAGGCATCAGTGAGGAAACTGAGTGACAGGCCAGACCCAGACTGGAAGATAATAGATTGTACCGGGGTTGGTGGAGTGGAGGAGGTCAGCAGGGGGGAATATGAGGAAGGCAGGACTGTCGTCAACACGCTGTGGCACACTCTTCAACTAATGAGGGAGGCAAAGGGGTCAGCTTCTAACTACACAAAGATAATGACCGTCTCCAGAAACCATGGCAACAGCAGCCATCCTGCACGTCTCCCACCCCCGCCGCCTCACCCCTCTCGCTGTGCTCTCATCTTACTTCACCCCAGTGAAACGATTTTTTTTTCCTTTTTTCCAGAAAAAATAAAATAAAATCTCACATTGTGGAAAATCAATGCAGAGCTTTTTGTGCCTTAATAACAGGCCAGGATTTGCATCTGTACCTTTACAGCATTGGAGACATGCATAAAACATGGTGCCACAGTCCACACCTGAAAGCGCATTAAGTATAATTTTCTGCTGCTATTGTGGATTAAAAAAACCAAAAGCACCTTGTTGCAGGCAGAGTAACACCTTGTCTAAGAAAAGGTATACTAATTTCAACTTGAGAAAGAGAAAAGTGAAAGACGTAAGCAGATAATGGGGAGAGAGGCATAAGCTAAATACAGCAATGATGGAGTCAAATGTGTTCACTGAACAGGAAAGAGAACTTTTAAAAAGGCAAAAAATCAATTACATAAGAAGGGAAATAAGAAACCAGGTAATCATTTCTCCATTTTTCCCAAAGGAATACTCTACATAAGAGTGTTTATGCATGTGCATGACTTTATGTGTGTGTGTTCATCTGTGAGCTTTGCTGTGCCTGAGTCTGCTTCAACTTCTGACAACATAATTACACACAGAGGCTCGGGATGAAGATGTAGCTTAGTCTGTCTGTGTGAGACTGTGTGGTTAAGGAGCATGATACGAGCCCTAACACACGCCAACACACGCACTCGCAAGAAGTACATTAGCACCATGGACAACGGCTGACCCATCAGAGTCCAATTAAAGCTGCTGTGACCAGTCAGCCAGTTAGCCAAACGCCAACACTGCTGGGTTGGTTGACGATAGAGAGCTTTTGGTGTAACGGTGTGGAAGGAGCACTCAGTTTTAATGGGGAAGGAGTAGGCAGAGTTTTAATGAGGGATGTAGCTGTGTCGTTTGCTTCTTGATACCCTGTCTGGCCATTAGGAGCTCTTACGACAAAGCACCTTTCAATTTGCACTATTTAAGTCTGCAAAGTTATTCTTTGATTGATGGATCAGTTCTTGGGTGCATAGATCATGGTAGCTCAGATATGGATCGCAAAACTATTGATTCTGCTTGAACTTTCTCATTTTATGTCAAGTTACAAGCAATAAACGTCAATGTGTATTACTGAGATTTTATGTGATACATCAAGAAAATGTAAAGTATAATTGTGAAGTGGAGGGGAAACAAAGGATGGTTTGAATTCTTTGCACAAATAGAATTCTGAAAAGTGTGGGATGCATTTGTATTCACATCCCTTTACTCATAGCTTAAGGTAAATGAAACTTTTACTTCAGTGACATGTTTTCCATCTACTACTGTGCCAGTTTTTAGTTTTTTCTTTGTTTTATTTCATTCATTTACAGTTTGAAATGGACATGTTACAAAACGTATACTTATGCTTTGAATGAAAAGGAGTAGTTTAAAGAAAAGAATCTTAGTCTAAAAGTCAATTTATTTTTACTATGCCATAAGCAACTAAGCATTAATTAACCATCCATATAGACACATAATTTTAATGACACCTTCTTATTTACTTAGATACTTAAACTAATTTAGCATTTTTCTTTTCTCAGCCTTGCTTATTTATTTCTAGTGTCAGAAAAGGGCAAATAAACAAATTTCTTTCTTTTCCCCATCCAGATGTTCTCAAAGGAATCGATGTGAGCGTGCAGATGAGCCGTATCGTTTTGCTGCCTCTCTCAGCCAGTGTGTGAAGGCCACCGTCTTTCCCGACAGCATTGCAGTGTCCGAACCTAGCGTGCCTGTAAGTTTACTCACGTTCCTACACACTGTGCATATAAATGCAGCTCCTGAAACAATGAATGCAAAAGAGCCAGAACGGTTTGAATCAATCCACCGAGAAGTTCACTTGGTCGTGATTGTGGCTGATGCATAAACATTAGATGGGAAGGTTTATTTATTTCATTTTTTAAGAGCTTTATGTGGGCGTTTTAGGCATGCATATGTTCATTTGTTTCAGAGCAGTCAATATTTGTGCCAAGACGTGTTTGCGTGGGCGAGTGTGTAGGCGGTAAAGTTGCCAGGGTGAAGAAGAGTACAGTACATTATTTCCACGTGGACTGAGTCAAAACGGCCAGAGATCACCAGTGAAAGTTGTGGAGAACGCTCTTCATCTTTAGTAAGAACTCTGTTACATACTTTGGCTTTGTCAACCCATATTGACAAAGGGTCATTTTCTGCTCAGCGTTTACAGATTGATTTGCTTACAGTAGCTTTGGGATATTAGAAAATGTAAAATTTATGTGAACTCTGGAAGCATTCTTCTCAGAGTGGCTGCATTCTGAAAATTTCTAAATTTTTTCCAGCACTTTTTGGCCAAGTTTGCAAAGTGCTATGAAGTTCTGCCACTTAAATATAGCCTTGGTACCTGTGTCATTGAAGATAAGTTCTCTTACGATGCTGCTGACTATTACCTTGGCAAGCCCTTCTAGGTCTTCAGGCAATACTCAGCAGAGCCTTTCAAACTGGACCAACTATTAGCACTAGATAACCCACATTTTACTTTCTTGCAAATTAAAAAACTGGTACAGGAGAAAACTATGTGAAAATGGAATCTGGTGTGAAGATATTTTTAAGCGTACCAATCACAGGTATGAAGTTGGAGTTATGTTGCTTAGATTTATTTATTTATTATAAAATCATCTAAATATGTGTAAGTTGGAAACCAAGAATAAGTCTTTCTGTCATCTGTCCATCCATGCGTGTATTTATACGGATTTACAACATGGAAAATGTCTAAAATGTGATCAAATCCAAGCAAAGCTGTTTATTGGACAATAGTCAAGGTACTCTTCCATCTTGATAAGATAGCATATCCAATTTTAATCAGCGTGAAGCAGACTTCAGCAGACTTTTGCTGTAAAGTCAAAGAAATATCTTTATATGAACTAAAATATGCTCATTTTAACGCAAGTATCCGCTGCCACTATTCTATACAATATACACAATATACTCTGCTTAAAGGTTGTTGCCTCTTGTCTTGGTTTCAAGACTGTTGTGTATGTATTTTTACTGCCAGTGATATAACGTTATTGTTAGTCCCCTATTAAAATTAAAGCTTGTGAATTTTTATCCTTAGATTCACTTGAAATCAAAGAGCTTTAAATCACTATTGCTGTTTTCTTGTTGATTAAACATATAAATGTCGAACACTTTGATGTATCATTGCTCTTGAAAAACAATGTAAATAATTTACAAACACATAGATTTCTGTATTCCTTTTGCTATTTTGCTTAATAAAAATCAAAATGACTGACTTGTGCAATGAATGTAATGAACAAGATCACATATCTATGAATATTACCTGGAACCAGCTAGTAATAATAGGACAAATAGATTTGTCTGAGTGTCAGTCTGCCTCAGGCAGAGGAATTCAAGTATATATATTCTTTTTCAAATGGCAAAATTTGAATGTATTTTATTTATTTCAAACAGGTTTTTAAAAACAAGAAACAAGCAATCAGTAGACAGAGAAAACATGTACATAACAATGAAGGACAAAATAATTTACCACTACTTTTCTGTTTAAAAAAGGAGTAGGAAAAAGTGAACACTTATCTAATCCTATCCCTTATCTGAATTTATCATTAATGTTAAGTTTCTCGTTTGACCAAGATAAGTAATGGGTGTCTCCTTTTGGACATTTTTTGAGCACATCGCACTGGTAGAAACTGCTGGGCAGCAGGAGTATTGCTGCTATCCGTGTCTGTCCCTCTTTAACCACGTTCTCTGATGGCTTCTTTTATAAGGACAGTACACCACAACACTCACATCCTCTTAAACTGTTTTTTTCTTAAAAAAACATGCTAACAAATTCATTGTACTGCAGTAACCTACACAGTCACTACATCTCAATTCAGAGCACCTTTGCAGAGTGGGAGAGGAAATTAGCATCAGGGATGTCCAGAAAATAAATCTGCATTAGTTGTGTGACTATGATGTCAGTATGGACCAAAATATCAAGACTGATTCTGTCCTGTCATTGAATCTATGCCACAGATATTAAAGGTAGTTCTGAAAGCAACATGGGTTCAATTTGGTTCAAGCAAGGTTTACCCATATAAACTGGCTTGTTGGTGTAAACTAAGGTTTAAACTACAGCTGTTTTCATTCCTTTGAAGGCAGCTCCATCGCTCAAGCCCCAGCTTAAAATAGACCTTGCATCATCCCTTTGTTCGTGTCTTTTTAATTAAACTCAGCTGACATTACCCTGCTGGCCACTTTGCAGAATGTCAGTTGGCTACATTAGTCATTTCCTACCTGTCAGCCACACCTGCTGCAGGGTCATCTCACCTAACCAATCAGAGCAAATTTACTCAGCTCCCAAATCCCAACGGTGCAAACAGCCATCTCCATGACAACACAGACCCTTCATATGGGTTTCAGGACAGATACAGAAACTGGGGAGAAAAAAAAAGAAATTATGCTCGCTAAAAATCTGCCACCAATTAGGTGGTAGGTTGCTGCCAAGCTGCAAAAACACACTCCACCAGAATCATCATGGAAGGCAGCAAAACAAAAAAAGAGCAATATAGCATAACACTTTGAAACATGCTTACTTTCTCTCATTTGTGTGTAAAGTGTGTATGAACAAATTTTTGAGTGTTTAACTGTATATGTGTGTATGTGCATGACAATGATGAGAGCTAATTAATCTGAGAGCTTGCTCGGGAAATCCGAAATTGAACAAAAGACATTGATTGCTGTGATTGCTGTAATCAAGGATCTCTCTGACACCTCGCAGTGAAGCAACACAAACATGGGTGAAGTTAAACAGGAGGAAGACGAGAGGTCCTCAGCAGAAAAAGAGAAATCATCCCACCTCTCGACATGCGTCTGGAGTAAGGCAGTTAACGAGGGAGGCAGCGCGATCCGCTGCCGGAGTAGTTTTCTTGAAAAGACATGCAGTTAGTCTGCTCAGCTGCCTCGCCCATCCCAGCAGCCCCTCGGTGTTTAGTAAGAGGCAGATAAAACAATGGAAAACTTCAAGAGCTGTGGCCCAAAAATAACTAAGAAAACGAGGCTGTGAAATGCCGTGGTGATAATTATCCGCACTGCCTTTCTTGGCTGGAGAGCCAGATCACACACCCTGTGCTGAATGCATTTATTTATAAATAGAGCTTCTGGAAAGTCCAGCCCCAGTGTCACTGCTTTCAAACGCCTGTATGTGTATATGCATATGCAAACTTTATTGTACATAAAATGTTTTCTTTTTTTATTTGTTTTCTTCTTTCTTTCTTTTCCCTTTGTCTTTCTTTCTTTCTTTCTTTCTTTCTTTCTTTCTTTCTTTCTTTCTTTCTTTCTTTCTTTCTTTCTTTCTTTCTTTCACAACTAAGACATTCAAGTGCTTTAGAACAGAACTAAGTAAATGAAATGGATTTAGTCGGTTTCCTATTCTTCAGTTTGCTTCATGTATTTCTTCATAATATAATGTAAAACCAAATGGAGGTGTAGAATGGAGGTGTAGGATCTAAATCTGGTCTCATTTTTTCTGATTCACAGTCTTTTAAGTCCCACAAACAATATTTGGCAAAGCAGTTTGGCAGCAATTGCCAACAGAACTGTGTTCTTTTTTTTTCTCTCTTTTTTTTTGGAGCTGGCACTGCTGCTCTGAACATTTCTTCAAAATTTCTTCACGGACCTTCCTGTGCCTTGACCAGTCATGTAACCTTCACCATAGCTGGTGTTGCTAATAAAAAAGTTTTTTTTTTTCTGTAGTACCTAAATATTTATCCATGAATAGGATTTCTATTATGTGTGAAAATGTTTTCAGCAGTTTTGATCAGCGGCCAAAATGCTGTGTGTAGATTGGTCACAAAGTAATGAGCTGTTTCTCTGTCCCATGTGCAGCTGCTGGTGAAGGTGAGCGATGTCCCAGACCTTTCTGTGGGGATCACCTGCTCCTTTGGCAACTTGACAGAGATTGAGGGAAACGTAAACGGCAATCAGATACTCTGTGTGTCTCCTGCTGCAAAGGATGTCCCACTCATACCGACTGACCAAGGTAGATATAAAACATTTAAACATTTATTGCTTAAAAGGAAAAATCTCCAAAAGTTGACTATGTTGTCTACATTTACGGTACTTTATTGTTAACAATAATATCAACAACAGTGACATTAGATCTAAAATACATTACCATGCTAAGACTGCTCTCATCCTGATCTCTTGTCCTCTCTATGGGAATTTGAAAACACCTTCATCATGCCTGTCAGTACATAAATATTAAAACCTAAGGGCTCAGGCAGGAACCCTGTGCTGTAAAATGAAGAATTGTTTCCTTATGAACTCTAAAGCTAGTCATTTCTGCTGTTAGTTCAGCATGAGTCAAACTTCTTTTTCCAGTTCTGAAAGATGGCTGCCTGAACTGCAGTCTGGACAAAATGGGTGCCTTTATGGATTATGTTTCTAACAGTACCCTTACACCATTTTTATCTGTGTGGAGTGGAGACGGTTAAACCATCAACACAATGAGACTGATCAGGAAAGCAAAATAGATTTTATCAAATGTAATTACTTTTTTTTACTTTTTAGCATTTCCTTGCTTGTTATTTATTCAGCTGTGCATTGATTGTTCACCTGGTCACTGACAGATCCATCTTTAGGATGAAATGATCAGATGAGCCAACGCTTTATCAAAACTTAGTAAATGGGACTGCAGCTTAAATTACCATTATGCACCAAAGCAAAAATAAAGCTTTTAGGCTACAAACAAATATGTCTATCAATTCTGTTCATAGCATGGAAGTCTTCAGATTTCTGTAAGCATTCCAAGAACACATATAAAGTAAATTTATTCCAAGATCTCAGTCAAACCATAGGAGGGAGAAACATACAGTACGAATATTAAAGCCTGCTATTCAGCAATAGCATTTCAGGTGAAGATAGCCACAATGTGAAAAAGTAAACACACTAAATAATAGATCATAATCAGATTGTGGAAAACAATGTGTGTTAGAGGGGGTTTGGTGAACCCCCATCCCCTCGCCTGCTTTGAGTAAATGACAGCCCTGTTTGCCCCGAACTCCCAGAGGAGACGGTGCATCGGCTCTAATATAAGTATTTTCCCTCAGGTAAATGTCAGCCAGTCCTCCTGTTAAGTCCCACCATCATCCCACCAGCTATCCATCCGCCTGTTTACTCCTCCATTTTCCCCTCTCCATCCATTCCCATGGGAACCCCCTCCGTCTTCTGTCCCTTTAGCGAGTCTTTCCAGACACCGCTTGACAACACTGATTGTGCTGCGGTGATGACCCGAGGGGAAATGTGACAAGAGTAGAGGAACAGAGAACAGGAAATGAGACCAAAAAGGGAGCAGATGAATGCATAATAAAGAACACGGCAGAAATTAGAGGGGAAATTTCTAAAGGAGGGCTGACAAAGGGGTCAGTGGAAAACTGTGAGGACTCTGCACTCATTAAAGAAAATAACTGGACCTCTTTTTCACTAAGGAAAATGTTCAGAGAGGAGGTTTAATACCAAGAAGACCTCCATATATTCTTGTCGGATCCTTGGAGACCAATGTGTGTTAGAATTCTGCCATGAGACTGCTGTTTAGACTTGTGTGAAACAAATCCTGATTCCCAGCAGGTGCTGAGAACAGAGTGCCAAGGGTTACTGAAGCCTCCCACATACTGAATGCCATCAAATTCAGGCTCATGTAAACATCCACATACTTATGAAGCCCACAGTGTAATGACTGCAAGCTATAGGGACAAAGAAAATGCAGACGAACAAATTTACATCATAGTAAGCAATTCAACGTTAGGATTTTTACATGTATTGCTTCCTGCTATAACAATGCTTGGACGGACTTCGATGTATGATCTAGCTGAAAAAAGTACTTTAGAAACTCAAAAATGTTCAAAACTTTCCTGAATCTGAAGTCTTACTGTGTCATTGAACTTCCATTTAGAAATGAGGCTCAAATTTTCAATTATAGACAAATAAGTTGTCTCTTTACAGATGAACGTCTTTTAACAGGTACCCGGAAATTTGACCATATTTCTCCTATTTTAGCTTCCCTACACTGGCTGCCTGTACATT
>CAEFZX010022137.1:0-30885 GCA_903066825.1 Alfaro cultratus | reverse complement strand
CACAAAGTAAATTGTGTGACTTTAATCTGAAGAAAAGGTTTTTGTTATAGTATTAGTACCAATATCATTTTGAATTGCCGCTACAACACCAGAATAGTTTTTTTTTTGTTGTTGTTGTTTACTTAATTTCTTATTTAAATTAATTCAAATGTTTTAAAGGATTCATGACCTATGATTAAATTGTCTATTTTATTTATTTACCGCAGAGTAAATAAATAAAATAGATAATGTTTAACAAAACAATGTGATACAGATGTTGAAAGAGAAAAGCATCGACTTAGTTTTTAGCCAAAAGAACTGTGAAATTGCGCTCAACCCCACTGACAATTCTCAGTACAACTTCGGTTTCCTATATATAAAAAAGAAAATGTTCTCTTAAAGAGCCATTGTCACATTGTCTCTGTGCAGATTTCTACCACCTTAAACAACAACACATTGTCAAAAGTACATTCTGCAAACACTATTTTATGAACATTTAAACTGTCTTGAAAGGATTTGAGGTCAGGGTAACACAGTAAAGTAAATTTTTTTAAAAAGCACAAGAAAATTCAAGAAATTGTTTTTAATCAAACTACACACATTTCCTTTGCTTTGTACAGAACATTCCTTTCATAATAGATCTAACCAGAAATTAAATTGATCTCTGTTTGTGTATCATTGGTGATGTGTAAAAACAAAGCAAAAGAGACAATATTTTAAAGGTAAAACAAAAATAGTGCTCCATCATGGGCCACACCTTAAAAATGGCTTAAAGGGATTTTTTTATATGAAATGTGTGTTTTGTTAACGTTGCACTTTATAAAACTCATAAACTCATATCAGGTGAGTTGTATTTTTATTTTTATTTATTATAAACACTACTCAGCAATTTGAAAATTATAAAGTTTTTGTAAAATCTTTTGGGGACGACATAGAGCTACTGACCAGGGACGTAATCTACCATGCATCAATTATTAAACACCAATTTGTAGGACTATATACTGTAAATTGCATTCATATTTTTTTTTTCTTTTGTGGATATTTCACCAAAACTTGCTGCAGCCTAGGGGTCCATATCATTTTAAATTTGACCTTTCTCACATCAACTGCTGTGATGTTTTTGAGATTTGGGGTCGTTGTTAGATAAAGTGATTCTTTTCTTCTTTTTTTTTTTTTTTTTAGCTCCTGTCAGTAGTGGGGGGAAAGCTGACTGTGCTGTCACAGTTGCATATTACACAGTTGCATATTTACAAGATATTAACCTTTTACTACGACCCAATTTTAACAACACTGAACTATCCCTTTAAGAAGAAGACTCCTCCCACTCCACTTGATCGTTCCTTCTGCCCGGGCCATCCCCCGGGTGACTGTGAACGAGCGCACCCGCCACCGAGCTGCTAGGCTGTCTAGTTTAACCATTCATTAAATTTGAATGGGCGTGGCCAGAACAATATTTTTAAGGCGTTCAATACAAAGCAAATGCTTAAACAGCACTTTTATATTTTATTCAACAATTATTCTTGTGAATGGGATTTAGCAAGTGGACTTTTTAGTGCAACTTCCCTCCAAAGCTGCAGGTCTGTCCGATCAAAGGCATCGAGGATTTGAAGGGATTAATCAACGCTGCCTTCCCAATAAGCGTTTTTAACCGGCAGACGGATTATATAACCGCATTATACAATAAATGGATCGCCGTTAAAGCAAATGCGCACAGTTTCTGCACACGCTGAGTGGGAAAAAATTGACTTCCTGCACGATGCGCGTCGTCCTTCTGAGCAGATCTCCATCTGCCTCTGCAGGCTGAGCTGGCTCTCGTTCTCTTTCTCCTCCTCTTTCCCTTCCTCCTCCTCCTCCTCCTCCTCCTCCTCTTCCTCTTAGCTTCAGCAGAGCCCAAGGAAAAAAGAGAGGGTTGACACTGTCTGTTTTAAGACTCGCCCCATTGTTGCGTAGTTTGCAAGAAAAAAAACACAGTCTACTCTCCCTACGTGCTTCGATCTAGTCTGGTTGGAGCAATCCAGACGGGAGTTTTTCCTCAGAATCCTGCTGCAGTTCTGTTGGGAACTATGGTTCTGCAGAGAGTGATCCGTGCTGTCATCATGGGACCTCCGGGATCCGGGAAGGGAACGATGTCTGCGCGCATTATCAAAAGTTTCGGACTGCAACACATGTCTAGTGGAGACATTTTAAGAGCCAACATCCAGGATAAAACAGGTAAGTTAAAACCACAAGCAATTTATCTTTAAGCTGGAATATGATTTTCAAACCCAATGTACTTTCTATTGTACTTTCCCTTGTATTTTCATTTTGTGGAATAGAGACACTTGTGTTCTGCACGCTGTGATAAGAGCACCACCCTTATATGTTTCTTATCTTGCTGCTACAGACAACAGACCACAGATCAGTGGCATAAAACAGCTTTTTTTCTGTCAAGCTAAAGTCAAACAGGTTTGCAAGTGTAATGAAGGTGTCCTTTTTATGTTTGTACTGCAAACATTTACACCAAATACCTGAACTTTGAAAGGCGGTCTCTTCTTCTTAAATTCACCTTGGGGGAACATAAAAAAAGAGCTGTAAAGATAAGTGTTAACTGTGAACTTTTGTTCCCTGGGAAGGAGGATTGGTGATAAAGAAGCTTTCTATAACAGCTGCATGACAGAGAAATCATTATCCGGGAAGAGAAGATGTCATATCTGCACCGAATCAAGAGTCTTCTGCAAATTTCAAATGGTGCATTTTTTCCCCAGTTTTCCAGTCTGTCTTAAGTTTTGCAGCTATAACCCTTTAAAACTGAAGCAAAGTTTCAAAACTGCTGGTGCAGGCAAGAGGGACTAAATATGTCTACTCTGCAAAAATGCATTAAGTTCAAGGGTTAAATTTAGTCAGTCCTCATTTATGTATTGCAGGATTGTTTCTGTTGAGTAAATCAAACACGTGGCTTGATATTTAGTTTCATTAAATGAGTAGTGATAATGGCTGATGGAATTTTGCTCTCCAGTCTTCTGACTTTAACTACTGACCTTTGCCAGCCTGATTGTTCTAGTTTCACAGTAATCATTCTCAGAGAAATGCAAATTTGGTTTGAGACTTTTCCTAGTACTAACTCTTTGCATTGCAGTAGAGAAAGTCCTGTATCAATGCCCTTGATTTAAAAAAAAAAAAGATATATTGTGCAGTTTGTTGACCTGTTTCCTTAAAACTGGGAGAAAATAACCTTCAAGAGTTACTGTTGTGTCGATCATCAAGTCTGACCTTTTGCACTGCTTCATGCTCACATCGGAAGCAGAGTCAGGAAGTTTTGGCAAGACATGTGAGAAAATGACTTCCTTCAGTTGGATTCTGACCTCCTCGAGTGAAAATGACATAAAAAACAAAGCAACCAAAAAAAAACAAAAACAGTTTCACCTTCTCAGTGTCCTTCATTCTCATTGCTTTGTTTTTTCTTTCCCTTTCACCTTGCAAAACTATTCACAGCCCTTTCAAATGTCCTCTTGTTATTTGGTTTTTATGTAATACAAACTAAAATCTAAAAATATTGTTTTAGTATATTCTAAAATAATATAATTATTCATATTTAACCTAAAAATCCCTAAATAAAATCCAGTGCAACCAATTGCAATCAAAAGACTCATAGTAAACAGAGCCATCTCAGTAGAAATGCTGCTTTTGTGTAAAGAGGTTTGTAAGAGGAGATCAGTGAACAAGCAGGTCCGGTCAGACCAGAGAGCACATCAGACAGCTCGGCGATAAAACTGCAGAGAGATTTAAGGTAGGATTAGGTTATAAAACAATGTCATACGTTTTGGACATTTCCTAGGGGGACCTCTCAATCCATCACATTAAAATGGGAAGACTGTGGCACAAATCCAAACACAGGAAGACATGGCTGTCCACCTGATCCGAGAGGGTGGGCAAGGAGAGCATTAATCAGAAAAGCCGCCATTGTAACTATTCAAAGCGCTATCTGTGGTGGAAAAGTAACACTGTGCCTGCCCCTGAAAACACTGTCTCTACTGTGAAACATGATTGTGCCAGAAAAGGTAGATGGTTAGATGGGAAGGTGGATGAAGCTAAATATCCACCTGGAAATACAGAGAGAAAAGCTGTTCTAGGATAAAAACGACTTGGGAATGGTGAACCTTTCTGGAGGAGAGTGAGCTTTAATACACAGTTAGAGCTACATCAGTTTATATCCATAAATGTAGAAAAGAGACATGATTATTTTTGCAAATCACTTAAAATAATTGTATGCAATCTTATTAATAAAGACATAAACAGTCATGTCACTGATCATTATTTCTTTGAGTCATTAATAAATAATTTTGTCCATCTGTTATACCAGTCAAGACAACTTATAGCCATGTGCTTTGGACTATTTTGCTTTTTCGAAATAAAAAATTGAGAATTTTTGACTGTCCTGAATTCTGTATCTTTTTTCTGACTTTACAAAAATAACTTTATGGACAAAAATGACTTTAAGTAACATCTATGCTTGTATACTTTGAGTTGTGTAATGTGGACTTTTCATGTTGTGAAGCCATACTCCAATCATTGTTTTCCAGCTTTTACAACCATAATTTGGTGCCATTCGATCCACTTTATTCTTTCCTACACTGTTAAAAAAGAGAAGGCATGATCCAGAAGGCATGATCATGATAAATGCAGTGTAACCTCTGCATTTAAAAGATGTAGAGATGCTCTCTCTCTTTTTTCTGGTAAATTCTGAAGATGAAGATACAGGAACCTTTTTCTTCTCAGCATATTCAAGCATTGGTATTGTTTAGTCTTAAGCCATAAAACCAAACCTCAGCTGTTCTTGTAAAGAGCTATAAGTCATATTACCAACCACGGTAATGTCTCCCTAAAGCCGTTGACTGGTCTGAAGTCATTAGTTACTAAATTAAATCCCGCTCAAAAGACCATATGGCTGCTGTTTGTTTTCACAAGGTTCGAGGAGCCAGATTAACGGCTGGTTGTTTGCAGTCTGAAGCTTCAATTGAAAAAATGTTTAGGAGCTTACTTCTCTTTAGCAGCTGAAAACAATAACAACTGTCCTTTTGTGTGCCTTAATATTGAGTTAATAAAGACAAAGTGATCATTGTATTAGCTATTTTGAGAAGAGGTATTTTTAAAAAAAATCATTTTCCACTGGACTGTGACTTTAATGCCTTTCATATTTACTGGAAACCAGCAGATGCTGATGATGCCAAAACCCTCAACCATAACTTTTAATCTTATTGATTTTTATATGACAGAGCAAGATAAATTATTGTGTAATTAAGGACATGTATTCATGGGCTTGATTTTTTTTCTTCTTCTAAAATTAACTCTGAAATTAACTCTAAAATTAACTCTGCATTTATATTCTGTCCTTCCTTAATGGTAGAGCCACGTTTTGTGGTAGCGCAGATACATTTCTAGAAGTTCTACTTTGCAAAACAGCTGGCTTAGTCTGGTTGGGAATCTGACATCTTGTTTGAAGTTTTTCACAGGTGCTTGTTTGACTGGAACATTCAGTCACATAAATATGTCTTAATACAAATCATTACCTTGTACCTTTGTGGTATTTTAGAGTCATCCCTTGCTGGACAGTGAACCATCTCCATTTCTGCAGCCTCTGGTTTTCTTCCAGGACTGTTCTGTATTTAGCTCCATTAATCCTCCCGTAAGCTTTGAATAGCTTCACTTACCATTGGGAAGAAATCTATCCCTTAGCATGATGCTGCCGCCACCATTTTCTGTTGCTGTGCTTGTCAGATGTTCAAAGCTGGATATATCGTTTGATAAACTAAACTTGCTTTAAACATGTACCTGTCTGCTGTGTTCCTTGGTCTGCATGATGCTTTTTGTTCACTTATGTTCTCTCTGAGGACTTCACAGTGCATCTATACTTTATACTGTAAAAAATATTTGTTTAGATTTAATAGACGTACAGAGTAACATTTTGACATTAAAAATCTGTGAATTGTAAAACAATTTAAAACTCTATTTAAAGTGAAGTCGCCATAACATTTCTCATGAGGTTAAGTTAGATCCAGATGGGCTCTACTTAAGAAGTTACTCTTGATGTTAATTATCAGAAGAAAGGGGTCTGAATTGTAAAACTAATTACAGATTAAAAATTTTACAAAAGGTGGAAAAAGTGTTATCAAATGATGAAATACTTTTGTCAGATCCTTGCAAAGAACTTAAATAAGCTTTGAGATTGGAAAAAAAAATGCCATGAAAAGAAAAGAGAGCATTTTCTAACACACGAATCTCCATCTTCATCGTCAGAGCTCGGCCTGTTGATGAAGTCCTGCATCGATCAGGGACAGCTGGTACCTGACGACATCATTTCCCGTCTCATCCTGAATGACCTGAGGAAGATAAACAACAGCGGCTGGCTGCTTGACGGTACGAGACCTCGCTTGTTAGTTTAATTTGCTTCTTTTCTTGGAAATGATAGCAGGGGGAACACGTTATCGGCATTGCCTGTTTGAGATCACATGACCTGTGTGAAGCAAGCCACCAACAGTTATTTGTAGTTATTGATAAACCACTCAAGAGAGCTACTGCCTTATTGTAACTTATCTGTATGGAGATTTTGTTTTATTCCCTCGGTTTGCTTGCCTTCCTCACGTCTGTTCATCTGTCTTTCACTCCCAGGATTTCCTCGGACTGTGTCCCAGGCAGAGGCTCTCGATCACGCCTTCTCTTTAGATACAGTCATCAACCTGAATGTCCCTTTCCAGACCATCAAGGACAGGCTGACCTCTCGTTGGACTCACATCCCCAGCGGCAGAGTCTATAATACAGAGTTCAACCCACCAAAAGTTCCTGTAAGTATCCCCTCTCTGTCATAGGATTTTCACTCCATAATTAATAAAAATGACCAAGGGAAAAGAAAATAATGTCCAAATATGAGAAAAGTAGATTAATTTCTGAGAAAAGCTCCTTTGGGATCTGTGGGAAATTATTCCCAGAGGCAGACTGAACAAACATCGATTTCTGACCAGGAGCAGTGTTGACCCAAAACAGCATAAAGGTGGAATATAGATGGGAGCAGAGAGAGGAGAGTGCCAAGTGGTTCAGCAGGTCACAGCTGTCATGGCAACTTAATCTGACCTTGTTAAAAGCTATGCTGTAAAATACTGAGAGGGGAAAAAAAACACCCACATGCCTCTACTTTCCAGCGATCCAATGAGACATGAAGGGTTGGTAAACTCACAAAAAAATCACCCCAGGGAAGCAATTGGAGACTTGAAAGAAATGGTTGTCATGTAGACTTGGTGAACATTTCCCTCCCCCACCTTGTCAAATATAAATGTGTCTTTGTTAAGCCAGTTCAAGTTTTTTAAGCTGGTTAATTATTGCTCTGACTGTAGATGTGTGGCTGTTTTCTTGTAGCCCGACTACAAGAAAATACTAAGGCTACAACTGAATTCAGATGTTCATTTGTCTTTCCCATTTTGAAGACTGGCTGAAAAAGATAGCGTCTATCGTGGGTTTTTTATTAAAAAAATATCAACTGAATTGACTTGTTAAAATTTTTTTTTCTAAAATTCTTATGGAAGCTTATACAAATACATTCATAAGGTGTTTTTTTTTATTTTTTTTTATCTTTACCACGGGTGCCAGTAATGACTGGTTAATTATCTCTCAATGCATTAAACCCTCTGTAAAAAGCTGTAATTTTCAAATTTGGACATATGGTTTAAAATATTTTTTTCTAGAGGCAGCATGAGTGCTAGAGGTGATATTATGATGCTTGACATAATCGGGTGTCTATCTCTAATTAGTGCTTCTGCTTTAAAAACATTACAGTGTGAAACTGCATCTGAGCAACAAAAGTGTAAGAAGATGCCACAGATTGAAATAACAGATGGGAGAAGTAGAAGACACTGCCTCCGAAAAACAGATTTCCAGATATCTGATTGAAATGGGAAATAAGAAACAAATTCAGGCTCAGATTGAAAATAACAGAAATGAGACAGAATTAGAAGCAGAAGGCGGATAGATGATTTATAGTTTATGTTCCTTTGGTCACATGTCAAGATTTCCTGTTCATTGTTGAGCAGCATCACATATGTGGATCATGATTGGCTTAGTGCTCCTGTTTGGCAAAGGAAATGTTTACAGAAGGCGTTTGGTCAAAGAGGCTAAATATGCAGTGGTTTCCTCTTTGTTTTAGCTCAGTAAGACTTGGAAAAGTAAGATCTCAGAACCCTTATTTTTCCTTCTTCTCTGCAGATCAGTTGATTAATAAATAAGTATGTCTAACAACATTTTTGGCTTATTATTATGGTTAATTATTAAATGCATGAAATTAATATATTGTTAATCATTTAATGGTTGGAAACATTAACAATATAAAAAATGAATGAAAATTCATTAGCAAATTATTATTTTGTAAATTAAATACTTATGCTCTTATTATTATTATTGGTATCACAAGTAAATATTAATTACAGAAATGATGTAATTTAAAATAAGTTACTTTTCATTATTAAGTTATTATTATTAACTACACATGGTTATACTAAGATATAAGAAAATCTAGGTATGACTTACAACAACACCTATAATTTGTGCATTTATTCAAATATATCCAACTCACTCTAATTGTTATTAATAAAAACATAAAGTGCCAGCATGTTTCTTGTCCTCTCTCCAGGGTTTGGATGATGTGACAGGAGAGCCTCTGGTTCAGAGAGATGACGACAGACCAGAGACGGTCACAAGGAGACTGAAGTCCTATGAAACCCAGACAGAACCCGTCCTGGAGTTCTACAGGTAGATACAACGTAAATAAATCAAATATAGAATAAACTGAATTCAGATAGTTCAGCTTAGAATTGATGATGTATCAATTATTATTTTTGATCAGTATTTTTATTTTTAAAATAAAAAATGTGTGCAAAGAATGTCTGACATTTTTGCTAACAATACATTTTTTCAACTACCTTTTTAAGATACATTGAGAAAGCTTTTCTAATGTTCACACAAAACCCATCAGGCTGCTTTAACAATTTCCACACAACATATTAATTTTCCTTTTGGATTTTGTGGTTTTTCCGTGAGGTTTTTAGTCTTTTAAGCTCCCAGTTTGTTTGCATTTAGTTCCGCAAGGAAGAACCAGAGATAATCGGCTCCTCTTATCCTGAAAAACGATCACACGTTGATCGGCCTAAGTCATGTGAGCACTGAAAGTGAAGAACAACTGAGTCTTCATTAATGGCTGAGTGAACTAATTAAGAATTGCACCCAGGATACAGTTTATTTATGCTTCACTTGCTTTATTTGAATAATTAAAATCCTTTAGCTTTATCTCTGGATGGGTTAGAAGGATTAGAGCTTCAAGTAGTCGAGGAAAATAAATGCGTAAATGTAGGTAAAAAGGTCACAGCTAATGAACCCTGACCTCTTCACTCCCAGTGACCAAGTAGCTGCCTAAGAATCACATTCCAAGGGAACTCAGATTGTGTTTCTCCTCATGTCATGTAGGCAGAAATATGTTGAGTACAGCTTAAGTTAAAATGTGGCAACCACAAATTTCAGTGTATTTTATTGAGATGTGATATGTGGCTAACCAACATAACTCGGATGGAACAGTTCCTTTTTTTTAACACATGAAATCTGAAACGTGTGCATGCATCTGTAGTCAGTCGAAGACTCCTTGAATAAATACTACTCTTTTTTTTTTTTTTTTTTTTACAACAATTATGAATAGAAACCAGACTTTTATCATTTTTGTTTGGGTTGGTAATGTTTATCCGTTTTACCTCACAAAGATTCTCCAGGTCTATCAGACTGACTGTGAGAATATCTTTTCTCCACAACCCTCTTCATTTGACTTCACAAATTGTCTGATAGATTAAGTTTTGGACTTGAACTAGGTCATTTATAAACTTAAATTATTCCTCTCATGAAGTGCTTCTAAGATTCTGGTCCTCCAAACGCACTGCCTTCTTCTTCTTTTTGTTTATTGCCAGTTTGCAAACAGTTTGCCTTGAGAAACACAAGTTTAATATTGAAACTTCTCTAAATTCTCTCTGTTGATGGAGGAACAAACAGATCATCCTTTCTTCGTATAATGCCAGACTTCTCCCAGTCAATTTTTTTACCAACTTGACAAAATCCTCAGTTCCATCTAAAGAATGTTGTCCTTGGAAGAAAAGACAGCATTCAGCTTTTGCAATGTTACTGTTGTTCTAGATTCTCTCCAGTTATTCTCGCTCCTGAATGATACCTTTGCACAATGAGATTATTTTTGCTCCAGTGTAACTTGAATCCTTGAGCTAAACCGGTGCTTTAGCTCAAGGATTCAAATGAGTAACTCCCAGGAAATCCTCTTGTGACAGCTTGAGTTCATTTGAGGTTGACCTGAATTGACGGCAGGTGTAAACTTAAGAGGACTAAATACTAAAATTACTTTAAAAGATCCTTCAACGATATTAGTTCCACTTGTGCAAGCAGATTTGTTTGTGTTATCAGTATAAAGCTTGCATTATATGTGCATTTACTTTGACAGCCTTTATAAATACTCTTTTCTGAGTTTGTTTATTTTTCTCTTCCCAGGAGTAAAGGTGTACTGGAGACCTTTACGGGAACAGAAACCAATAAGATATGGCCGCACGTTGAAGCTTTTCTCCACAGAAAATTCTCCTCCTTCAGTCAAAGAGCTGCTTAGCCTCAGCAAAATCCAAGAACGGCTGAAGTTTACTGATGGAAAACCACACTGTGCACCATCCAGTCAAAAATGCATCATGTAAATAGTAGTTGAGCATAGAGGAATTATGTTTCATTGAAGGTAAAACCCTTAAATTTGCAAATTAATATTTAGATCTTTTACTAAAAACAGAATAAGACTCCTACCTATGTTAGAAAAAAGTATTTTTTTTAATATGTTCTTAAAACCTTTGTGTTGTTGAAATAATTTGGGGGCAACTCATATGAGTGTGTGCAAAGCCTTTTTAGCTATTTGCTGTTAGCGTGTCCACTTTGTGCCTTTATGAAGTCAGAAGTTAACAGCTGAATTAAACCTGACGTTTTGCAGGAGCACGACATGCAGGGGTTACATTGCACAAGATGCTGCAGGAGGAACGCGGCAGCTGTTTTGACATGAACAAAACCAGGTTTAATTCTTCTAAATGTAATCCCAACACACATAACCTGTTGGCATGAGCTAAACATCAGTAGCAGCCTTTTTTAAAATCATAAATCCTGGAAAGGAGGCTATTTTTTGTAGTGTATCAATAACTGTGCATATCAGCCTAATGTGGCCCATTTCTTCTGCAGTGGCTGTTTCCTTTAAGCAGAACATGCTGTTGGGTTTGATTCTCAAATATGCACATGTGCCTTTTGCTGCTGTTCAGCTTGATAAAGGCAGGGTTTTTAAACACTTTGTTTTCTTCTAATCATGGACCAATTTAAATCATTTATAATAATGGATATTTTTTTAATTCTTACAAGAAATGTATTGCTTAACAGCTACTTTCAACCACCTCAGGACTTACAAGTGATGCCTCTGAAACACTCCATTCTTATAAATTTCATTGTCCATTCCTCGTTGTGACTATATTCCTTGTGAGCGATATTTGGCATTTATTTAGTCTGACCTGACAGCAGAAAAATAGATGAACACATACATGGACACGTTATACAGGGTCAAATGTTGGTGAAAGGTATGAGCTTGCAGTTTTTGCACATTGTTCTGAATGTTTACCCTGTGGAAAAGCCTTAATAATGCTTCTGTGCAGTGTACTGTATGTGGTCATTCTGGTTTTTTAAACACTTCCATGCATTGTTGAAATGCAACAGCCATCTTTTCATATACAACTCAGATATTTATGAATCACAATAAATGTCTTGTACTGTACATTTGAATGACAGTGTGTATTTTCTTTCATTGTTTACCATTTATTGACTTTTCAGCAGGACTGTATCCTCTATCTGTGCCAGTAGTTTAATATTCTGTCATTCTGTGTCATTGGGCAACTTTAGTGTTAATGGTCCACATGCACATTTATTGACCAAAACCAGACATCATGCACAACTCCATTTCTGTTTTGGTTGATTGGTAAATGTCTAAAAAGCTTTTGAACAAATGTCCTCTTTATTCCAGCACCGTAATATGACACTAAAAATTAGACAAAAATTTCAGTAATAAATGTAATGCTGAGGATGTTCTTTCTTTTCGATTAGTATCTGTATCAATGCAACCCTCACAGGCAGAAGCTTTGCTTTGCTCTGCAGAGGCCTGAGTAACAGAATCTGAGTCAAAATGCATCAAAGCATGACTCATGGAACTGATGTAAATTATTTTTTACTTTATTTTTAAAGAGGCAACTGAAAGCAATAACAGTCGGCCACAGCACATTATTGAGTTTTGATGCATTTAAGTCATTCTGTATGTAGTGGTAAAGAGCAGCTGAATGCAGAACAGATGCTGGAAATAAGGATTCTGTGGCGAGACGACAACGGTGCTGCAAAATCAATGCATCATGCATCTGCCTTTAGTCCCAGATGACATTCCCCTAACTGCAAAAACCCATCTCACTGATGGTGTTGCTCAGCAGATTTTTACATTGTTTTATGCAGTCTTGTTAAGATCATAAAAATTGTTACCATGGGAACAGAAAAACGGGAGCCCGTTATTGAGATAAAAGCTCCACAGCGGTGAGAAAATGTAGACAATTGGTGACATGTTTAAAATGGAAGTTTGTAACAACCATTGCTAATGTCTGCATTTGTTCAGCTTGACTGGGGAAATAGAAATTAAAAAATAAATCATATAATGATGCAAAATTATATGATTGGCTAAAAGTGTTTTTCATCTAAAAATATGTTTAATGAAATAGTTACACACACACATACAATCTTTTAGATCAGCCCTTTTCCACTTAGTGCTGATGCTTTATTATTATTACTTTTTTTTTTTTTTTTTTTACAGATGTCCTGCTTAAAGCTAAACCCATACTAAGCACTTACGCTTGAGTCTTGGTTTCAGGTACAGCTGGCCAATGTCAGCTACATGTAATTGGTTTCTATCAGAAGTACTTGATCAGAGACAATAGCTATGAAGAGTTGACTAAAATCCCAATTACAACAACCATTTCTCCAGAAAGAAGAATTTGCTTTCATCTCCTTAAAATCTAAACAGTATTTTAAGGAGATGTTCAACCTTTCAGATTGAACATTATTTTTTGCATATTACACGAGTCAGCTGATTTCTTTTTTTTTTTAACTGCAGAGCTTTATTATAAACTAAAGGCTACCTGTAATCTGATAAAACCTGAGAGCTTAAAGAGGTTAAGCAACATCCCAAACTTTAAACATCTCACAAAATCAGGCTTAATTCATCACTCCAAAAACAAAATAACTCGGAATAAATGGAAAACTACCTAAAAGTACAGAAAAAAATAGAAAAATTATTTGAAGATTGATGGCGCTAAACGCACGAAAATCCTGAAAGGAAACCTGTGAAAGGCTGCAAAGAATTACAAGTGGTGCTGAGAGGCCATCAGGACAGATTCATGCATTAAAGAGGTCCAATTGTAATCTGATGAAACCTGAGAGCTTAAAGAGGTTAAGCAACATCCCAAATTTTAAACATCTCACAAAATCAGGCTTAATTCATCACTCCAAAAATGAAATAATTCAGAATAAATGGAAAACTACCTAAAAGTACAGAAAAAAAATTTGAAAAATTATTTGAAGATTGATGGCGATAAACAGAAAAATCCTGAAAGGAAACCTGTGAAAGGCTGCAAAGAATTAAAAGTGATGCTGAGAGGCCATCAGGACAGATTCATGAATTAAAGAGGTCCAGTTTAGGTTTACACTGTAATTCAATTGAGAATATATCTTCTTTTTTTTTATTGTTGTTAAACATTTATCCCATTTGACTCAGCATAAGGTCATCTGTAAAGAATGCTGTGAATTAAAAAATATGTTGTATATTGCATTTTTTAAGCGTGAAATGTTTAAATTCAGTTTATTAATAGGGTTTAGACCAGGGGTCTCAAACTCCAGTCCTCGAGGGCCGCAGTCCTGCAACTTTTAGATGTGCCTCTGCTGCACCACACCTGAATAGAATAATCAGGTCATTAGCAAGGNATCTACACAAGGAGGAGGTAATTAAGCAATTTCATTCCAGCGTTTTGTACCTGTGGCACATCTAAAAACTTCAGGACTGCGGCCCTCGAGGACTGGAGTTTGAGACCCCTGGTTTAGACTCTAAAACTTTCTGGACAACATGTTGGGATACGTTTTGAGAGGGAGTTGCAGTAATCCTTTAAGTGCATCAGCTGTTCACTTGTTTGCACGGCACAAGTGTTCAAAACAACAATTTAAAGCCACTGTTGGCTAACATCATTCTTGCTGTCTCAACTATAAATCTTAAATATCATAAAACCACACAAGCTATAAAACAAGTGACTCTTGGTAGCAAAAGCATGGAAAAGGTACCATCTTGAAATGTTTCTTTACTGGTTTTGGTACATCAGTGCACCAGTTCAGACTGACTGCAGCAGCTTTGCCTGAGAGATCAGCAGTGAGAGTGGGAGAAAACCTGATCAAAACAAATGTGGTGATTAGAGAAAAATAAATAGCAAAAACGGCAACCACATTATTTATTTTTCCTCTGCTCATTACAACAAACAACTGCTTAATTTAACATGTTCACTTTAACTGCTCCTTGTAGGTGAGGTTAAGTCAAAAAAAAATAAAAAAAATAAAAAAATCCAGATTGTTCAGAGGAGTAAGTTGGAGAGATAAGGCCTGCACTGCACATGATTTTGCAATACATAACATGATGGCGTTTATACTAATAAGGTACATGTAGCTGGGAAACTCTTACACATACAGATTTGTCCACAAACAGGCTGATAACAAACTTAATTCAAAGCATTTTCCCCCTTCACATTATCAAGAGCCAATCACATTTCTGATCCAGCTTAGCAAATCATAAAGCTCTTGATTTTTCAGATATTGTTCTCTTAAGAGTTTCACATTAATTGTTCTCTGTACTTTTTGAATTCTGTGTTTAAAGAACAGCAAAAGATCAGTTTCATCTTAAGAAAAAAGAGGAGGTTACACTACAGCATAGCATAAGCATTTATTGGCTAGCAGGACACTCTGCAGCAGTAGCCAAATGCTAATGAAATGTTAAAAAATGTTTACCATGAGCAAAATATAACTTCCTCTTGGTTTCTCCTGAAAGATGCAACACAAAGGATAAACATGTCTCCATTTATTCCTGCTCTGTAATGCCATTTCAGTCTGCTGCGCTGGATGAAGGCTTACAAACTCAAGATTGTTCCTATGTGGACCGACGAGTGAGATGAGAGGGAAGCAGGAGTCGAAGCAACAGGCCTTATGATATCTCCATCATCCGGATGTCTTCTGTTTCTGTAGTGTCGTCCTTTGTCCATTTTCCTGTATTTGTCCACAGTCCAGCCTCTAAACAGTGCTTCACCTTGAATTCAGGATCCTCCTAGAAGTCAAAGGCAAGAAAAAGAAATAAATTGCTGAAACAATAAATTATGTAAGTATTGTATAGGCTGAAACCAACAAATATAGCTCTGAAATATATTTTACACAACCAGAAAAAGCTGAAAATAGTGCCATGCGAGACAAAATAAAGAAATAAAAACGTTGAAATCCAAAAGCAGTACCAGCTTCAACTTCAATAAGCTCAACCATCTTGAGAACAGGATTTTCTATTACGGAGTAAATGTTTGGCTGCTAATCAAGCTGTGGGGCCGGCAACAGGGGAAGTGGCCCCCTTTCTCTACCTCGCTCACCAAAACCTTTTCAAAACAATGAAAAGGTTCGCTGAATAGAATGTGGAGAACTAGCTTATTATTGGTTATTTGGAGATGTACCAAAGGAAACTGTCTAAATGTTACAAATTCCACCACAAAGTGAGTTCTTTTATTTCCACATTATGTAATATTTTCAACAAAAACTGAGAATAACTCCTCAATAACCGTGAGTTATTACACAAGTGATTTTCTTTAAAGAGACAGAGTTTGGAGAACTCCATCTATATTGCGGTGTTTTCGCAAAATAGGTTTTTTATTAAGAAAAACAAACAAGGGAAAGAATATTTGAATGACTCCCACCAATCAATATGAAGCCTTGGCAGCGTCTTTGTGAATCCCGTAACCTTCCATACATACACTGGGAGAAGTCAACATTTTAAAGATTGTCATGAATCTCAAAGCTCCGTCTACCAAGAGCATTTAAGCTCTGTGAAGAGGTAGTATATAAAATACATTTCCATAATCAACCACAGACTTTAAAGTAGCAGACTACTCTACTTTTAACCTAAAACGGAGGGGCAAGTGAAAAGATTTTCAGATTGTTTTTTTTTTACTAATTGTTTGATGTGACACCTGATACTTATTAGAAAATTATTAAAGCTGTTAAACTGTCAGATGTGGTGTGAATTCAGCAGAGTGTAACACGGTATCATCAGCACAAAAACAGAAGCTAGTCTTCGGCTAGCCATAAAAGAAGTCAGAGGAGATGCCTCCTCTAACTTTCACAGAGTTTTGTTGAAAATATATGTTTTTTGGACCACTCAAAAACCTGCTCAGACAACAAGATGCAAATGTATTTTTGCCTCAATAGAAAATGATCCACAGCACCAAAGCCATTGAATTGCTGAATCAGAAATAAATTTAAGACAACTAAAATCAACCGCCTGTTTAATAGAGACGAACCCCATCGGATGTGAAGGACAGGATTATCTGACTGGACTCCAGAAGCACAGAGCCCATGAGAAGCTAATCGAAGAAGACAGGACTTTGCTAACAAAGCAACAGGAGAGCATTTAATCCATCACTGGTTTACAAGAGGTTTTGTTTCTATATTTTGAAAATCTATCATTTGCTTTTTAAAGTGTCAAAATTGGCTAAGGGGTGAATTCCAACTGAAAAAGACAATAAACCCATGATAACAATAAACAAATGTGTTTATTGTCAAGATAAATCATTTAAAAAAGAAATAGGTGAAATAGGTCCACTGAGATATTTAAGTGATAATACAGTCAAGACTACTGTACAAGAATATCTAATGTGTAATGTATACATTTTTAAATACACCTTGATTTGTAGCAGAAAGGAGAAAAAATGTCTTCCTTCATTTACATTGTTTTTTCGTTCAAGCTAAAAAATAATTAAAATTCAACTACAAATTCACAGAAAAAACAGACTCTGATGTGTTCTTTTTTCAAATCAAACACAGGAATATTCAAAACTAAAGTTGTGTAGAAAAACTAAACACAGTTGGAATCCCAGTATATTCAATTCCAGATCAGATTATCTACTATTTGAGAAATTAAACATCATACCCACAGCTATATCACAGATCTCAGTTTGCATGCTAAAGTGACCAAAATATGAAAAATGCTGAATGCTGTTTGGTTGGAAAAGATGGCAAGAGCATTATCTTTTTTGTCTAAAAATAATAACGTAGCAACACAAACTTTCAGCTCAAAAAAGCAGAAGGTTTCTAGGAGAGTCTCCTTTGCAAAGATGAAACCAAAGCTGAGATGCACTGTATTCTTCTTTGTTCAGTAAATAATGACAGTAACTCCACCGAGGTTTGATTTCAATCATTTTAAACCCAGTAAAGACCAGGTCATCCTTACTATGAGCCGAAACACAAAACTCTAGATATGAAAGAGGGTGTATTTTCTTTTTCCCCATGACAATGTGATGTGTGTACATTGCCCAACACCTGCAGGAGTAAAAACAGCATTCATAAAACTATTAGTCAATACACTACAACTTAACAGAAAGTATTCCCCCTTTTTATCATGGGTAAGGTAAAATATGAAACATGAAGTATTGCATATTGTTTAGGATGAAGGTACTGTTATTTTATCTTTCAGCTTTAACTAAAATGTGCATTAATATATTTTTATTTTGCTTCTATGTGCAGTATTTGTAGCTCAAAACATATTCCTTCCATTTATAGTTGGAAGTCTAATTTTAAATAACCTCATAATTCAAAAATGTCTGATTTATTGAGGCTTAGACAGATAGGAGAAACTTTACTATGAGAAGTTTTTTCAGAAAGAAGTTGTTAAAAGACAGACTGAATTTCTGCAAAGATCTGCAGCCAAATGCACTAAACTGAACATGTGCTGAGCATTTTTTGACAATGTTATAACAAATATTCTAAAAATATTTTTTTTTAAATTGGCAATTTTTGGCAATACTTGTACCGACTTTAAAACAACTGCTTTTTAGTGCCATCTATCACTTGAACAGGGTAACTACAAGAAGTCACAAGATTCAGTGACACCTGAGAACGCAGCAGTGCTCACCTGCGGTGTAAAGTCTGTTGTTACTTTGGTGTTAGGTCTACAGTTTGTGTCGAAGCTCTGATGATCAACGTTCAAAGTGTCATTTCTACATTTCGCTGCATATTCTTCAACTCTCTGTTTGAAGGCGTCAAGTTCTGCTTGGAAGACTTCAAGGTAGACGTCCTGTCCCTCCTGCAAAGCGACATGTAAAATATTTGTTTATAAAGCCTTGGGTTGTAGTTGCAGTATAAAGATAGCAGATATAGATACATTATACAATATATAAACTGTCTGTGGCTTACTTTCGCTTTATGGAAGAATTGCCTGAAGCAGCCTCGAGGGTCCTGTTGAGAATTTGAGGCCATTTCTAAGATAAACTGCATAACCACGGCTTGGTGCGCCACCTGCTCCATCAATGCTTCTTTCTGCAAGACAAAACACAGAATAAGGGCTATGTTTAATACAAGTTTGACCTCCTAAACTGTAAACGTCAAAAAAAAAATTTATTTCAGTATGTTTGGAAACTACAATGATGAAAATCTCAGGGAAGTTTCAGATGGTTATAAGAGAGGAGCTTAAGGTCCTGTTGTGTAAAGCAGCACCTTAGCATCTTTTTGCTTAGTCTCTTTATAAGTATTGAATCATGAACATCAGCCTAAATGAGTTCTGCAGGACTTTTGAAGTTTTTCTGAGTTTTTTTCTGTGATGTCAAAATAACACCTTCATCATATTACCCCTTCTTGCTGTAGTCGAATGCACCACAGGACTAAGAAATTTGCTGATTCCTCACAGATGAGCTGCGGCATATGTGCGAGGAATCGCTGGCTGTCGTCCCATCTGCGTAACATACCTGTGACAGGAAAGTCATGTTTTATCAAAATTTGAAGACTGAAAACACAAATTTGAAAAACCATATAGTCTAGACATTTTTAATATGCAGAAAAGGATAATCGCAAATTTAGGAAAAACAGGCTTTGTCTGGAACTTTGATTAGCCTGAACAAGTAATAAGAAAGGGATGTATCCTTTACATCAAAACTAAAAGTTTTGTAGTGAGTGCCTCACTTACCAAAATGCCTGAGCTCTTGTTCATATTTCTGGAGAAATGTTTTGCAGGTGTCCTGATCCATTTCCACAGGCTGATGGTGCAAATTAATAATACTCTAAAAGCAATAAAAAACAACAATTATACCAGCACATAAAAAAAGCAGACAGGAGAAATTAATTATTTTTCCAACAGTATGACATGTTTTTTTCTTTATGATACACCTTATCAAAAACGTCCCAACTTCCAGTGGCACCGAGGACGGGACTGCGACTGGGTTCTGGGCCTGCCAGCATGCTCTCCTTGCGACGCCACTCCTCCTCTGTGTTTGTGAGTTCAGTCGGGCAGACGAGGGTCCGCGCTCGCTCCTGTTCCAGGGACTCAGAGCTGTGGACCCCCAAAGAACACATTTGATCCTGCGCTTCAGCCAGCCGCCAGCTGGAAACGATGGAGGCTTTCACACAGCGCTGCTGGCTCTGGCAGAGCGACGCCATGGGGCAATCACAAAGGTGGGACGACGGTGACTAGAGAGATGTCAACAAGGGAGAACTTACATTTTACTCTACTTCAAGAGAGTTCCTAAGCAGATGCAGCAACTAATCTTTCATGAAGTTCATAGAGAAAAGGTGCATCTTAAGCCCTAACTTGTAATATTCTATATTGCTTTATTTCACTGCCAGCTAAAAAGCAAAATAAAGAAAGCTACATCTTTCTTTGCAATGATCAGGCTTTTTCTGGATGAATTTTATTATAGTTCTGTGTTTTTTAGTAACGACTATCACAAATAACAGAATTTTAAAAAAGTGGTTCAGTTCAGGTTCTATGAGTGGTAGTAATTATCAATCCAAAGTAAAGATTATTATAGTTATCTCCATTTACGTATCATTGTATAACTTCCCTAACTGATATTAAATAAGTACATCAACATATAAGCTCTTAGTTAATGTGTTATAAGACCCAAATTGGTGGTGTTTTTTTTCTGTTTTAGCTGTGATGCCTTTAACAAATAGTTGGGGAGAAAATCTGAATTTTGTCATGTTTAAATCCAGATCTAATTCCAACATTTGGGTGATTTGTTCATGCATCTCTAATAACGGGCCATCTATACGCAGAACAGAGAAAAGTGAGATGGATACAAATATGGAATAAAAGAGCAAAAAATAAATTAGAGCTCTGCTGTCTCACTAATATTTAGCAGTTAAGTATGCCTTTGGATTGTTTTAATCACTTTATGCCACCAAACAGAGCTTTTTTAAAAATTGTTATTATAGACTGCTGCTGTCATACCACAGATGTGTGCTCATGATTGGAGATGTGGATGGATCAGAGATGAAGAAGTTTGTGAAATTTGATTTCACTAATCATGTATTTCGTCTGCTTGTCACATTTTCCGTTGTCATGTGAACTTTTAGAGAAATATCAAAGTGAAATACAGCACACGTTTTTTAGACCAAGCAGTCTTTGATTTAGGTTAGCTACTCCTATAACACAGCAAATAAGCTCTGTTAAGTGCTGTAAACTCTTTCTGAAATAATTCAGACTACTAAACGTCACAAAAACAGGCCTTACCCAAAAACCTACTTCTTAATGTAAAATTAGTGTTCAATTACTAATTCCTCTGAAAGAATGTTAGCTTGATAGCGTGTGGGAAATAAAGTTGAATGCTAACACATCAGCTAATAATTAGCATTAAAAGTTCATTACCTGTTGGCTGGAATGGACACCAGTTAAAGCCCCAGCTGGCGAATTTGGGTCGCCATTCTGCTTATCGTTTGTATGAAACGGAGCTCCGTGTCCCATCCACGCCATAACTGCAAAAGCAACTCTCAAGAGTACCGTGCCCGTTGGAAGTGCTAGCCTATGCTAGCTATGTTTGAGGAATCCCACACAGTTTTGCCTTTTTATGCTCAGCTGTCAGCCACGGCTATGTGAGATATAAATAGAGACCTGAAAAGCCAAGGGAGTAAAAGTGGAAATATGATTCAGGATAGCAGTATGTCGCCGCTACAAACAATAACAACAACCGTTGCTCTAACTAAAACAGGCTGCAGCTGTTTTGGGACATGACGTACTGGGTACGTAGTGACTGTGTCACGTGACTGTGTATCGCTTGACATAGTCAGAAGTTTCTCCAGGATTCTATTTATTTCTAGCAAACTTTTCCTTAGGTCAAAGGCAATTTAAAATGTCGCTTCGTGGAATTTAGTGGTTCTCTCTTTCATTGTGTGCAATTAGCAAAATTGTGGAAAAAAAAAATAAATCTCTACATTGTTTCAGGTTAGTATTCACACTTTGTACTTGGTACTGTTAATCATTACGCTGCAAAATGATGAAACCTTTCAAAAACTTTTCGACCGAAATAGGTTTGTTTTAGTTTAGTTCTAAGTATAGATTTTAACTTAATAAAATGTCCAATGTGTAGTAGTGTGGTTAAAGGGTCAAAAAGGTGAAAAACATCTCCCCCTAAAATAAAAATTAAAAAAACAGCATCAGCCGCCAGTTCCAGATTCTTCTGATGAATTTATTATTATTATTTTTCTCAGAGAACAAGTTTATTTTTGGCTTGTTAAGGATGAATATACAATGTTACCCAAAATTGATTTCCGTTTGCCTGCATTTACAATGTTCCACCAGAAGTGGGAGGTAGAGTCACTGTAAACTTAGGGTAGCAAAGAATTTCTACCCTTATTTAGACTTACAGGCATGTCTGTGAAAATGTTTCGCTAAAACTGTCGTTTTAAAGTATTAAAACATGCATGGGCTTGGACCATACTATTCTTTTTTTTTTTTAAGTTAATAACATTCAAGGTCTGTTGGACTTGAAAAATCTCCAAATGTGAATAATTGTGTAAGAGGAAAAAGCTGCCTGCGAAACTAAACTCAGGGATAACTTAGAACCTTACAGTCGCGAGTGAGCTAATGAAACAGAAAAGCTCACACTTTACCAGTCTGCTTGACGATTTCTAACTAACTGAGCAAACTAGTCAGTGGTGAGTCGATTTAGCTTAATAATGAAATTACTTAACTGTTAGAATGAAACCATTTTGAGCCGGTTGACACGTTTTAAACAACTGAATGTCGAACTGAAAACGTCAACCTAGCAATCGGGTTTTTGAGCTAGCTCATAATGACACTGATGTGTTAACGAATTGAAAAACAACGGACTTTGTAAAGGTTTATGCCTTTGTTTCCGGAGAGGCTAGAAACCAATACGAAGAATCACAGTATCTGACATACCTGTGACAGAAAAGTTAATTCTTGCTTACAGAAAATAGTAGGACGATTTCCTCACCACGAGGTGGCGTTGCAGGCAAAAAAAGACTCGTCTTCATTCCGCATCTGCAGCAAAGACAGTGCGCTGCCAAAGGCCATCCAAAGCCTGCAGACAGTCAGACAGAGAGAAACAACCAGACTTAAGGCTTTAAAAACATCCCCAGCCTGAAATCAAACTTTAGGGCCAGCTGGCATCTTGCCCTTTCTCAGGCTTCTGTTCCCACAGTTTTTTTTCCATGCAGCTGCTTAAAATTGCAACACGCATTTTGATGCCTTTGTTGAGGCTTGATTTATACACACTCACATACACGCACACACAAAAATGTTGAACATATGACAAGTCCCTCAAGATATTTTGGCATTGATGGATAAACACTCCAGGTTCAGACTCACTCTTGCGTGTAGCTGGAGATTATATAAAAGTAGCAGTTAAGGATATATTAATGGGAGAAAACGAGAAGAAGGGCTGCACAGAAATATTCTAACATAGTTTCCTTAAATTGTGTTGTCCAACGAAAAGTATTGTACTTAATAAAATAAGTTTTTGTTACTGTTTGAAATTTATTAATAGTTTTATAACTAATATAAGTGTAGTAGTCTTGAAGTCTGTTGATGTAATGACTGACAGCTGTAGTGCCAGTATACTGGTCAGTTCTGGGTCCTTTCCAGGCATTTAGCCCTACAAAATCACTGATGTATTTAAGTCTGTGCATTATTAGGAAAACATGCAGTTTTAATGTTATTGTTGAATATTGCGATGATACATATCTGTGTTTACTAACCCACATTTTCCCTCTTTAACTTGGTAACTTAGAATTTTACGTATATACTCACCAGTAAACATATTTTGATGTAAGACTGTGACAATTTGAAATAGTTATAGTGGAAACCTCACAATCTGATCTCTTTGCTTCCATTCTACAGGGTGACAGTAGAACATCAATCTGAACACAGAAATGAGCCTTACTTCTCTAGAAGAAAAGGGTTAGTAACTCAGTTTCATTGCACATGGTATTTTGTAAGTCCATACATGTTTTACACATTTGGGGTTGAACTAGTTTTTAGAGTGGCTACAAACATAACCAAAAGCATAGGTGATACTTGAAGTAAACAATGATTTTATTTTATTTTTTTTAAAGAAAAGTTGAGTCAGATTAAGTAGTTTTTAAACTGCAATAAGTTGTGGAGGAGTGGCACTAATATCTCTCACTGAAAGAGTATGCTAGTTATTTCTCTATGTCTTTTTTTTTAAAATTCCACAAAGGAAAAGCTACTGCCTAAAACAATCCACACTAAATAAAACCAGCATTGGTTGGTAATGACACATATAAGGTTCAAGTCCCACATTCTAGTTTTTGAGCCGGAACATTGTTTCTGGTAACAGGGCAACAGTGGACTGTGAAAAGTACATATGTGCATTCTCTAAGGTAATATTGTAGCATTTTATGGCAAGTTGATTGTGCATTTCTTCTGTACCTTTAATATCCAACATAATTTCATTTAAAATTACACCACCAGGAACCGCCAGATACTGAATAAACCCCACCAGGTTCCTAAATCCAAATCAAGGGACATTAGTACTTTTATGTACATTTCAGTTTTAGATAAATTAATTTTATGTTTGATATATGGGCTATAGAGTACTATTTATTTCAGAGAGGATGGGGGAGTTTAAACATTTATAGTTTTAATGTCAGTTATCTTTTCTTAAAAGTGACTTTTGTATCCCCCCCCTTACAAGAAATATACTGTATAACATTGGAGTGACTCAGCAGTGTTAGTAATGCTAACATGCGATAATCCTGATGTATAAAAAATAATAATGGTTGCTCAATGCAGTAGAGAAAAATCTACCTGTTCCATTCAAATCTAGCTTAGCCCTAATTGATACAGTTCAATCAAATGACAACCCTCTTTCAAATGGACATGTCATTGTAGATTTATAAGAGATTTAAATCCACTTGAGCTTCTAGTAGGTCAGCTTTAAGTGGACAACTGACATATCAACAGTACTTTAATGGGCATGCTAATTTCCAAATGCTGCCATTCTATTCATTTGCTAGATTGCGTTCTAGCACCTTTGACAATACACAAAAGAAGAGAAGTACTTGTTGAAGAATGTTATGGCATTCGTCCAGTGGATTTGAGCCATTTGCAAGACTTCCAAGTCACACTGAAGCCCTTCTAGTGGCTGTAGTAACATCAAATGCCTCAATTAGATACTTGATCTTGGTGTTTCTAAAACTTTGGCAGCTGGTTGACAACATTCAGCCAGAGCTGCCTGTTGATTTTACCCTGGTAGATATTTCTGCAGATGTTTCACAATAGTTGGAATAAATTAATGCCGAGTCTGATTACAGTGAACTAAACAAAAAAAAAAAGACTTCATCTTCCCAGAGGTGAATGGGTTCATGCACTCGATGGTTGTCGGTGTAATTCAATGTGGTGATAGGGTTATTATGTTGTAATGAATGAGGGTGCCTCCAGCTCTGTCATTCGCACTTCAGCCAAGACCGTAAAGAAGCTACGTGCTCAACATTCCTCTTCTCATGCAAACAGTGAGGCTGAAGTGGGTTGTGCTGTTTGTGTTTGTGTGAGTCCCTGTGCACATTATAGTCTATGCATGTTTGTCAGAGGGATGAATGGGCTGGAGTGGGGTGTAGAACAGCAGGGAAGCACACAGCAGGGCAAAGGGAGCCTTGCAGCCATTCAGCTGGTTTAAATTGAACGACATTTGATGGAACTGTGATTGTGATGTTTCAAGATGCCCATCTATGTGAACTTGATGCATAACTACTTTGCTTTGCAGCTTTCCATTGTGTGAAATGATGTGGTGGGACGAGTCATCCTACTCTAAAAATCAATTTCTTACACAAATACCTAGTAACTGGGAATCAGGTTTTCCATTTATATACATTAAATGCAAAATGTACATATTTCTTGTACATTTTTGGCTTAATTACTGCTCTGAATATGTTGTTTCTGCAAATTACCTTTTCTTTGAGTCTGTATACGCTAGTTAACAATTAATCAATTACTAAATTATTTGACAATTATTTTAACAATCGATTAATCGCGATTAATCTGATTAATTGTTTCAGCCCTATGTCCATCCATCCATCCATCCATCCATCCATCCATCCATCCATCCATCCATCCATCCATCCATCCATCCATCCATCCAATTGTCAGTCTGTCCATCTGTATATTTGTCTTAGCATCCATCCGTCAGTCCATTTGTCCATCTGCCCATCTCATCCATCCTTGTAGACTGAACATTATGTAACTTCTCTAGAAATATCTGGAATAAATCCAAAGTGAATTTACTTATTCTTTATATTGACTGAGAGCCCTGAGCTCTGCTAGTTTGACTTTGGAAAGTGGAGTGGTAGTGTAACCATACAAAAGGATTAATTTGTGCTGTTCAAAAAATATTTGGTTATTGGACAAAAAAATTATTTACTTACAAAATGTTCAACAAGAGTGTGTGTTTGTTTCTTTATTTCATAGTATATTTCTCCTTAAGCACAGAGTTTGTCTGGCTACGATGGATTAGAGGCCAACATAGAGAGGACTTTGGGCTTGCTTTCCCAGGCTGTGTTTCAGGAAGGCAGTATTTTTTACAGCATGACCAGCGCATAGCCTTTTTCCTGGGGAAATCCGAGACAAAATCAAGAAAGGCTGGTGCAGGGAGGGAGAGAAGAACAGGAAAACTAGCCCTGGGAAGGAAGGGGGGAGATGGTGAAGGGGAGCAGGTAGGCTGGAGGCCACACAGAACGAGAACACACAGAACAACCAAGAACAAAGCTGGAGCTTCTGGGAAGGATCAGTGAAATATACAGGCATCCTCACTTCTAATTCTGATCCCAAACTCCTCCATTGGAAGTAATTTGGCCTAAAATGTGCTCAGTGTCTTCTGCCGGCCATTCAAGCAGCAGATTCAACTGGAATGCAGAGCTAATGCTGGGTTCCTCTGCTGCCCAAGCAGCCCCAGCTGTTAATCCACAGTTATAGCTGCTCTGTTATGCCTGTTCAAGAAATTATATCTGACGTCATTTGTACTTAGTTATGCCTTCTTTACCAGCAATGAAGAAACATTTTCTTTTCGTATCGCATTACCGATAATGTTTGATTAACATCTTGGTGGAAAAAGGGAAATATTTGAAAAAAACCGCCAACAAATTAGAACATAAATCTACATGACTTGGAAATAAAAGTAAAGGTCAAACAAATTATTTTTTACAAGCTTTGCCAAGCCTTAAACAAACAGTAACTTGGGGTATTAATGTTATAGAGCAACTGCTAAAATTGTGCTTTGATTAACAGTTATGTTTACAGATAATTTAACAAATGTTGCATTTCATTTCTTCAATTTATAGCCTGTATTAGCTAGTTTTATTTGTGAGAAACTAGCACAACTTCAAAAGTCCAAGATAATCAACAGTGACTGTATTTAGTGATGAATAATGGAAATGATAATTACAACGTTTTTTTTACTTTAGTGCTAGATTCTTTTTCTTCTCTTCTATACTTAAATATGACATGTTGGAGTTTGTTTTGTATGTTATCTATCTGAGTTGGATGGAGGAATAACTCCACGTTGTCAAGGAGATCTAAAAACATCTGTCTCAGCCAGGTCATTGCAGCCTTCAAAAATGTCAAACTAAAATTATTATCCCTGACCAAAAAAAAAGAGAAAAAGTGGAAAAAACATGTTATTCAAAATTATTAAAAATAATTGGCCAAAGCACAATGCCTCGTTTTAACCTCTGTATTATAATAATAAATGAAGAAGAAACTTATTGCATAATTGTTGACCTTTATTTACAAGGTAAAGTGTTTGGTGCTGCAAATAAGCTATTGCAGATTTTATTTGTAAATTTGCACTTGTTTTAAAATTAGACAAACATTAGTGTTGAAATAAAGCTTTAATGAAAACAGAACCCCCCACCTTTGTGTGTTTTATCCCTTCAGGGCTTGACCCTTCAGTGCTCAGTGACCAGTTCTTTGAGCTGTGGAACCAAGATAATCTGCAGATGGTAAGAGTCACCTTCACATTGTCACTTTCATGCATGAATGAATGTATGTGGGTTTAATAGGTCATGTGTGTTTGCATGAACCACGGGAAGGAGCAAACTACTGAGAGATCCCAGTATCATTACCTGAAGTGTGCGTGTGCGTGTGTGTGTGTGTGTGTGCATTTTAATGAGGAAAGCAGAAGGAAGGAATTTGTGTTGCTCTGAATGAACTTGAGAGGAGGTTATTGAGTGGATGACATCTGTTTTGTAAATTAAGACACAGTTCAAGGTATTCTCACACAGATATCGTTTTCTCTTGTTGGAATTTCCTAATGCCGAGCTTTGGATTCTTATTCCAGGATCCCTTATATGTCCCCAACCTCTGTGTCTGCTTGGCTCAAAGAGTAAGATTTCTGTGTGTTTCTCGTGTTCTGAAATAAAACATTTTCTTATTAGAAACAAAATCTACAGAGAATAAAGGTCCGGAACTTCACTTAGGTATTTTCCAGGTCTGAAACCTGGAAAGAGGTGTGGACAAAGGACAAAAAAAACGAGCAAGGAAAATAATTTTTATTGAAAGATTTTTTTTAGACGTCCTTCTATTTATTCTTATGTTTGTGCTCTTATTGATCGAACAAAAGAACAAACAAAATCATATCTACACTTTGACCTAAACCCCTAGTTTGGTTTTCTGTTTATAATTCAGAAAACCAATATTTAGAATAATTCAGCAATCCTAAAAATAATATGAACTTTTGACATGCAAAAATGTTCTTATCAATGTGTATAAGTCAGTCATAACTACTTTTACCTGCATAAATAATAAAGAACAACCAAGGAAAAGCCAAAACTATCACATGAAAATGTGTTTTTAATCAAATGTGCATCTGTCAATTGATTTTGTCTTAAAGCCTTTGCTTTTCCTTTGCTCTCCTTAGCTTGGTTCTGATACACAGCTAAAGTAGCAAACAGCAAGAGTGATCTGAAAGACCTGAGTTGTTGAATCTACAAGCTGTGGTGTTCCTGTCATAAAATATATAGTTTTAACTTTCCGTCGTCTTCTTTCCACCCACAGCTACATTTGGCGGCTATCCAAGGATTTTCAAAGCTGTCTGAGCCTCTGGAGGCCTTACTAACAATCCTGGAGAGGTGTCCGGGGAAACAGAAGGGTCGGAGCCACACCCTGGGCCATCGCATTCTCATGGAATTCCAGACTTGGATGAAGGAACGACCTCAGGTAGTGGAGCCAGGTGTTCAGCCCCTTGGCTCTAGATAAGATTGTAGCTCCAATGTGACTTACACTTAATATTTGAGCAGCAAGTATTGATTTTGAGCTGTTCAAATACTGTTTGTATTTCTATTGTCTGTTGACTGTTACCATGACAATGTAGACCAGTTGCATCCAAACCTTTTCCTACATGTTCCAAAATTACATGTTCCAAAATTGTCAAGCTGAAATTTATTTTATTTTAAATTAAAAAACAAAATATAATTTTATTGTTTTTTTTTCTTGTTTACCCGCTTAACAAAAGACTAGACATGTTACATTCTAATGAAACAGACTTGTCAGATTTTTGTACAAGAAATATCTGATATCACATTATAAGAAAAGCATGCAATTTTCTAATTTTTTTGGTTCAATTATTTTATATTTTCTTTATACTCAGCAATAAGAATAAGGTAATGATCACTGTTTTTTCCAAAAATGTATCATTTTGCCAACTTCAGGAAATGGTTGCACCCAAGTCTGCATGAGTAAATGCTATTTACTACAAAATGCAAATGAAACCCAAAGGAGTGGTTATTAAAAGACAAAGACATGTGTTTTGCATTCTGGTTTGTTTCAGGATTGAAGAAGGTATAAAGTAGCAAAACCAAATTTGTATAATTCTGTTTTATATAATTATAATTACAGTCTGGGTCTGCACAATAACATTCAAAGGGCCATGAATGGCCTGCGGGTTGCACTTTGGACAACCACAATTTAGATAGTGTTACAACCTCCAAAAAATCCCTCTGTGTATAATGTATATTGCATCAGTTTTCATTCGTGTTTACCTTTCCAGGTGAGCCTGAGCTCTCTGACTAAAGACAAAGCAGTGGAGCTCCAGCGGCGGGCTTTTGGTCTGCTGACAGACACCCAGCCCAACTTTGTAGACACCCTAATCAACATCTACCAGCTTAAGACTTTGGATCCTTCCATACAATGCATGCAAATTTACAAGCTCCAAGCTTTGAACTGTTATAAAGAGGTGAGTGAGTGATTTGACTTTTGATATAATAAAAATTCTCTTATCCATGCAATTTAAAGAGGCAACTTAATTTTGGCACTTGTTTAGTTTTGTCTGTTTTCTTCCCACAGGCGGTAACTCTCAGCATAAAGCTCGGATTGCAGACTGAACTAAATACAGAGGAGGTAAGACTAAGATTTTTTTTTTTTAAATGTAGAATTAATGTTCTGTCTATCCCTGCACAATAAATTATAAAGAAAAGCTTTAAACAAGTTCAAAGTTAAATTCTCAGATGATTGTTTTTGTAATTCTTTCTTCATTTCTATCTATTTTCTATCCATTATTATTTTGCAGATGCTTATCCCTCTGATTTTACAAGACAAGTTGCCTTTGGCAGAGTCCTTTGTCAAAGGACACAGACAGCTTGAAAAGCAGCTTGTTATGTTACTAGACTCTTGGTGTCACCTGGACTTCAATGTGGAAGACATAAGAAAGTACGTTATATGAATTTGTAGGAACTGACTATGAACTGTGCTGATCATATTTATTGGTACCTTTGGTAAACATGTTTAAAATGTCTTCATATAAACATAATCTCACTATGAATGTTTTAGAAAATACAACTTTTAATTTTAGTACATTTATTCAGTGTGGGTAAACATGCCAAGTTAAAAACTGTTTCGAATAAAATCACTAGCCGCACTCCTAACAATCCCTTCAAAATGAATGTAACTGAAGA
This sequence comes from Alfaro cultratus, assembly GCA_903066825.1. Lineage (NCBI taxonomy): Eukaryota > Metazoa > Chordata > Actinopteri > Cyprinodontiformes > Poeciliidae > Alfaro > Alfaro cultratus. The sequence goes on along the minus strand of CAEFZX010022137.1, from coordinate 303 downwards.
ACTATTTATACTTTTATTTTAAAAAGTTTATCATAGTTTCAAGAAAATTCAAGGCTGAACAAAAACTTGAGCACATCCCCTTACAGCACATATGTCAAAGTCAAGGCCCACGGGCCACATCCGGCCCGCGAACTAATTATCTATGGCCCCCTGGATGATATTTAATTACTATTAGAGCCACAGCGGCCCGCTGGCGCTTTGCACGCACCGACACACTTTTCCCACAATGCAACGGTAGCCCGCGAAGTCACAGCACCGCGCACGAGCGGCTTCATTGTTCATCAGCAATCAGAGCAGTGATCA
>CAEFZX010022136.1:0-98609 GCA_903066825.1 Alfaro cultratus | reverse complement strand
TATATATATATATGAAGAAATTCTACAAAGTATTTTACGCCCTGATTTCATCTAGTCTAAATAAAGGGAGCCACATCCACAAAGTGATAAAACAAATGACCTGTGCAGGTCTAGTGCTGTTTGTGTTGCTTTTTCACATTATTAGCCTCTAATGACTTTGTTCTCTGCAGGTACATGGCTCCAGAGATCCTGGATGAGTCAATCAACATGAACAACTTTGAGTCATTTAAGAGAGCAGACATCTATTCGCTTGGCCTGGTGTTCTGGGAATTAGCCAGAAGATGCTCTGTAAGAGGTATCTGAAACATAACTCTCCTATATCCTTGCCTCAGTCATTTGTATGAGTAGCAGCATAAATATATTATAGGTAAATTATCAGTATAATTACACATAATTATCTGATTACGTACATGTCCGTTAACATAATTTTCTTGTCTTTTACTACCATAGGACTTCATGAAGATTTTCAACTGCCTTACTATGACATGGTGCCTTCAGATCCATCCATTGAGGACATGAAAAAAGTTGTATGTGATCAGAAACTCAGACCAAACATTCCCAATCAGTGGCAGAGTTGTGAGGTAAGACCAAATATTTATTGTAGTGGTGGCCATCAGTATGTTTAAAACCATCTAGTCGACAATTCAACAAACAATCAAGAGATTCTTGCAGCATTTTCTTCTCAGTAGTCATAGGGGTGTTTACAATAATTTTCTTGTTCAAAACCAAGACATATGTGAAACCATCTAAGAAAGCTAGAGTGCAGCTGATGACCTCATGTGTAAACAACAAATTTGGGGATCAGTGCATAACACAATGGTCACGCAAGACAAAAGTAGTAGTAACACAGCCTGCAAGCTCAAACCTCAACTGAGAAGGCAAAACGTTTATACACCAATTTGTCCAGTGAGGAGGAAGTTAGAAAAAATGTTCTTTGAGGGCAAAAGCTTTGAGACATAACGGACTAGCACCCAATCCAGAAAATTAAAAGAGCTCTGTCAGGCCCAGCCTAGCTGTAATTTGCCACAGTGGAGAATGAGTATTTTACTCTGGAATTGTCCATTAATATTAGTGTGAGCTGAAGTTGTCCAAAGGTACAGGTGGAAAGGACTCAAATGTAATTCCCAGCTGGAGTCAAAAAATACAAGCTGGGTCAAAGATGGGTTAAGATTGAATTTTCACAATTCAATTAGAGACAAGGTTGCATCATTTACTGAATATTTTTGCTAATTGTTTTAAGTTAATTTAGGCATTTTTATGTTAATCAAGGTAATTCTTTCTGTTTTTATGCTAGATGTCAGATCACCTTTGTAATAATGTCATCTTGTTTCTTTACCAGGCTCTGCGTGTGATGGGAAAACTGATGAGAGAGTGCTGGTATGCCAATGCTGCTGCGCGACTGACTGCGCTGCGAGTCAAGAAAACTGTGTCTCAACTGTCTGGAATCAAAGACATCAAAGACTAGTTTGGCTTGCTGCCCTGCAGATCATGACTGGTGCTGGCACTGGTGTCATGAGATAAACCTGGAGAAAGCAGAATTCACTTTTCAGGAGGAAAACACATTTTGTTTTTGTTGCCAAAGGTTTGTATAAAGTGGGGCATCGGTGGAAGGTTTCTGCAAAGACATCTAGGCAACTGACTTTCCTTTTTATAGAAAGAGCCATGCGACATAAGTCATGTTAAATGTGTGTTGTTTTTTTTTTTGCTACCTCAACATTTGAAGTGCCCAAAGCTTGAAGTTGCACATTGCTGTGTTTTTTTCTGTGTGTTGTTTTTGCTATCAGAGTGCTGCTGGGTTGATAGATTGCTTAGTGACAATCTCCAGAAATATCTTCTCATCTTAAGTGTTTACTGACACATACAGATTTTCCCTGAAAATATGAAGTGTTTTTGCACAGGTAGAACATCTCTCTTGTATAGATTTTGCTGAAGGTTCTGTGAAAGGGAACATAGTCATACTGTATATTTACAACTGGAAGAGATAACGTGAGTGTATCTAAGCCTTTTCAGAATGTAAACAGTTAACTATATAAGAGTATTTATTATAGCCTGCTCAGGATGGAAATTTATTTTTCATTGGGAAAAAAAATATATATTTTTTTGTGGGCAAATAAAGCATTACAGTTCTGACCCTGCATACTGGAATATGTTTTTAACCCAAACAAGGAGTTAGAGTGACTAACATGAAGGCTACCAAAGAGCAAGTTGAAAATAATGAACCTGGATTGGTAAACTAGTAGAAAATAAAGACAACAACCTCACAAGGTTCACTTAATTCAGTCCATCCATATAAATACATTATAAATAAAACATGGCCTATCTGTATTGACTTTATGAATGGTTCTTTGGACAATATGTAAGAGTTTGTGCTAACTACTTAGCATGTAAAAGGCTAATGTTGTGCTATGTGAGCAAAGTTATTCTCTTGTCTGAGCTGTATTCATTAACGTAAACCATAGATATTAACCATTATACAGCATAATTGTCCCATTTTACTGTGGAACAGGTTCAGTGAAGTCTGATTAAGTCATTGTAGCCTACAATTCAAAATGTGTTAACCAAGTGCTCTAGAATTTCTAAAATTAGGCCTTAATCTTTCAAAAATATATATGTAATGTGTATTTTAGCAATTCTTTTGTTGACTGCTTTACGAATTCAGTTTTATGGAAAAGGGGGAACATTATAATATATATATTTTTATACAAGTCTTACACAAGGTATGGCTAATCAAAATTATGCATAACAGGGGTTAGTTAGACTTAATAGAATAATTAGGATAATTGATGTTGCCTACAAAGCCTAACCAGCAGAGAGGGAGAAGTTACAAGGATTTGTTCACCATTGTGCTTGTGTGAATCAATGTGTATGTGTGAGTGCAAGAGTGCCTGTTTTAGTCTCTGGTTGTTAATATTTTTGTATTGTATGAAGATATCTATCTTTGAATTATAAAATTATAAAACTGCACCTATGGGGAAAAAAGATATGCTTTCCTTTTGATTCATTTCTTACTCTAGGTCCTGTTTGTCTGCTCAGTTGCAGATGACATTTATACAGCAGGGAAAGTATTGAACATGTAGAATTTTTTCACACTGAACAAATTTCTTTTTGGGTTGTTTGACATGAAATTTGCAACAACAACAACCTAAGTAATCCATAAATACAAACATCTAAGTCTAGAGGGTGGCATAGACGAGAAGTATTGAAGGTGCTTACTGAAATTTGCTCAATACTTGGTTCAATGGCCGTGTTGTATGGAGACATAGCAGCTTTTATTGCTCAAGTGTGATTAACTTATTCTTACACACAAAATGTCCTTAAAACTTGAAGGTTTTTGGATCTTCTGCAATGCACCTGATCTTGAGATCTTTCAACAGATTTTCAGTTAGATAAAGTTTTGTGATTCTACCCATCTTTCAGCTTGATTTTCTTCCTCTAACAACTGGGAGTTTCCTTGGCTATGTGGTTAGGACCATTATCTTTCTGAAAAATCTGGCCTCGTTTCAGATTCCTTTCCAATATGTTCAGTCAAATCCTTCCTTCACATACAGTCTGCCAGTACAACATGCAGCAAAACACCCCACACCACGATATTCCCTTCTTCAAACTTCTGTGTTGTTTTTGGTTGGACATTTATTGCCATATCTCCACCAAATATAAGTAATGACATCCAAGAAGATCAATGTTGTTCTCATTTGATCTCGTATATGTTACCTAACATTTCATTAGCTAGTGCTAGTGTTCTGCTGCACATTTTAAACAAAATTCTACAGCATTGAAGGCTTGGGCAGTGAGGTCATGCTGCTTGAATGCATTGCTTATTGTTTTCACAGAGAACAAATCTGTTTCTTCTATTTCCAGGCCTTTCTGACACTTTCTCTGAGCAGTTCTGACTCTTGGAAAACTCTTCTCATCATTTAGTTTAACACATCTGTCATACAGTACATATTCTGAGGACCAGGTCAGTGGTGCTCAATTGAGTATTCAGAAGTTTCAAAAATCGCCTTTCACCAGTGCTGCCAGTATGTTTTGCTACAATAATGTAGTAATGGTCTGGAGTGAGTAGACCATAAACTGTGACTCAAAAAGTTTATATTAATTTGCTCTTAGAGGACCACATTCTAAATACTAACGACATTCAATTATACGCTTGACTTGCAATGACTTTTTATGTTTTTTTTTTCTTCAAAATTTCAATACTTATTCCCTGATTTATTTCCCCTTATTACACATAATTTATAGCCTTATTTGATTAGATTTTATTGCATGTTTGCATGGATTACTAGGCTGTTTCCGATATAGTCCATATCTATATCACTATTAGAAATACATATATAAACCTCCCCCTTCCACACTCCCATAAACACAGACACACACACAAAACACTGACATATTAAACATCTATTTTCCCCACAGTAGCAGCTCAGTATGAATGAAGAAAAGTGTGCTGTAACAGCATCCAACCAATAGAATCTTGCAATCTTGGAAAATGTGAGTTTATCGTCCTTAATTTTCTCAAAATACTTCAATTCAGCCAGGTAATCATTTTACTTTCTTGCAAATAATAAAAAGTGAACACTGAAATTCTGTCTCTGCTGATTAAACATTGAACTTTTATATGCTTGCGCTTTGATTTTATTTCACTGAGTTGTGTTGATTTTAAGCCAATTTTACCTGTTGTGTCATATAAAATATATATCAGATTACAAAAGGGTGAACATAAAGCATATGATGCATTTTTTTTATTCCAAAGAGAATAGATCAGGATGTGCGATTTCTGATTAGTGTGTTTACTGTGTAAAACAAACAAGTAGCTTCATTCATTTAAATTCAGTCTTCATTCATGCTAATCGGATGTTACTCATATGTGAACATTGCACACTCTATTTTATAATTTTTTCCCAGCACTATTTATTCTGTATAAAATGATATATGTGTGTAAATAAACTGTTCTTTATGTTCCGACTGTGTTGCTCTCATATTGCAAATGTTTCTGAAAACTCAGATTGTGCAAAACTTTGCAAACTGCTGCATGAGGCAAAAAATTTCCCAGAGCAGCTTATCTAAAACAGGTCACTTTTATCTCCAGTACAACTCTCTTTACTTGAACTCATGTGACTCAACCCTGCTTTCGTTTCTGACGCTCTCCACGCGTTAGCTGTTAATGACGGTTAGACAGAGGAAATAAAGCTGTAACCCTGAAGCTGTCAGCACTACATAAATGAGTCAACGTCTTTAACATTGTGCTGTGTTGCTTCAACAGATTTTACAGTGATGGCTATCACATAAAAAAGGTTACACCGTGTCACTTGCCTGAGCTTGGCGGGATGCAATTATAAACTGCTAGCTAAAAATAGATATAATTATAGAAGTTTTAGTCACTTTCATTCAACTCTTTAAGAGCATTATAGTACGCATTCAGTAAAGGCAACATATAAAGAGGCATTCAGTATTATATTAAAAAACTATGAGGTTGGACTTGTTTTCGAAAGCTTATAATAAAACCATAAGCACATCCAATGAAAAGTAAATGATGAATAAAATTGAACTGCAATGAAACTGAGTCTACAGGAAAATCAAATGTATCACTATGCAACATCCTTGGGTTTCCCCTAATCTCTTTATATTCTGCATCCATGCACTTAATCTTTCTTCTAATCTTTTAAAGTGATGTCTCACTTTTCTGGACAATGGGAATGGCATATTTACTTGTTTTCTGTCATGGCGTATGACTGAAAAATGTTTCTCCTTCGCACACAAAGATTGTCTTAATCCTTCGCCCAGAATTAGGTCAAAATTAAAATGGTTTCTTTAGGAAATTGATTACTCATAAAATGTTGCACATATAAGTTGCAGTCACATTGTTTTTCATCTTGCTGCATATGGTGAGTTGCATTTAAACGTGAAAAAATAAATTGTTTTGTGAAACGGATTGATTCATGCCACATCTTGTGTTGTGTGTTGCTTGTGCTGTGCTCCCATTATTTATATTGTATGTGCTACAATAAAGTTGAAGTCGTAAAATGTACGACGTCATTGTGTTCTTTTTATTACAAACTGAATGATCAGCTGGCCATCTTGTGCATAAAGTTCAATACTTTATGCACAATACTTTAGTCTCCTCAATGGATCAGATAAAATATTTTTAATACCATTTGGCAAAATAAACAGAACTTTACAGCATTTTCTTAGAACTCGAATGCAATTAAAATCAATATTCTTAATAATCTGAATATGGTGATATAATTGGCTACAGCGATTATGTATTTCTCTGTTTATTAATTGAATCTCTTGGTGCATTGAGATGACATTTGTTGTGAATTAGTACTATAAAAATAATCTGAATTGAATTATATTGCATTCCCTTACATGCTACCTCGGCAAATTTTTCCCAAGTAAAATATTTATTAAAAGTTCCCATGAGACAAAAGATTAATTGCAAGAGCTGTAGGCTACCTTTGCACCTGCTTTTACACATGAAAGAGATTACTCAAAGCTTGAAGCATGAAGAAAAAAAAAACTTGGCAGTCTACAAAGAAAACCTAAGGAAACCTAAGAAGCATCCTGAAAATACAGAAAAAAGACCAGAGATAAGTTTGAAATTATTTGACCAGATACCTTTTCAGACAGAGAACCTCCAACAAATGATGAAATTTGTGGGTGGTTTGTTGCTGATTGCGGAACTGTGCAGAAAAAATACCAATGAAACATTCAAAGGCCATCTGTTTTAAAGCTGAATGGAAATTCAACTGTTAATCTAGGTAACATTCATATGTGCACTAATGAATCCACCAAGGAAATGCTCAAAAAGAAGGAACAAAGCTTCACTGAACAGCTTAGAATTGAAACCTACTTAACTGCCGTTGGGGGATTTGAAAATGGCAGTAGTGAGAAAACCATGGCGAATAAATATACAAATACAACAGGCTACTTCTCCAAAGAGAGGGTCCAAGTCTATAAATATAGATCTATTACATGTGATGTTTACTTCAGTTGATATAGGTATGATTTTCATCCTTATCTGCCGCCACTCTTGCTTTCTTGTCCAGATCTGATAAAAATGTTAGCGGTATACAACAATACAATCATTTAATGATCCATCCATCCATCCATCCATCCATCCATCCATTCATCCATTTTCTTCCGCTTATCCGGGGTCGGGTCGCAGGGGTAGCACCTTCAGAAGGAAGGCCCAGACTTCCCTCTCCCCAGCCACTTCTTCCAGCTCCTGCGGGGGTATCCCAAGGCGTTCCCAGGCCAGCCGAGAAACATAGTCCCTCCAGCGTGTCCCGGGTCTTCCCCTGGGCCTCCTCCCGGAACACCTCACCAGGAAGGTGTCCAGGAGGCGTCCTGACCAGATCCCCGAGCCACCTCAACTGGCTCCTCTCGACGTGAAGGAGCAGCGGCTCTACTCTGAGTCCCTCCTGGATGACTGAGCTTCTCACCCTATCTCTAAGGGAGAGCCCAGCCACCCTACGGAGAAAACCGATTTTGGCCGCTTGTATCCATGATCTCGTTCTTTCGGTTACGACCCAAAGTTCATGACCATAGATGAGGGTGAGAACGTAGATCAACCGGTAAATCGAGAGCTTTGCTTTTTGACTCAGCTCTCTCTTCACCATGATGGACCGGTTCAGCCCCCGCTTCACGGCAGACGCTGTGCCAATCCTTCTTCCCTCATTCGTGAACAAGATCCCGAGATACTTGAATTCCTCCACTTGAGGCAGGACATCCCCCCCCCGACTCGGAGAAGGCACTCTACCCTTTTCTGGCTCAAGACCATGGCCTCGGATTTGGAGGCACTGATCCCCATCCCGGCCGCTTCACACTCGGCTGCGAACTGCTCCAGCGAGAGCTGCAGATCACGTCCTGATGGAGCTAAAAGGACCACATCATCCGCAACAAGCAAAGATGCGATTCTAAGGCCACCAAAACGGATCCCCTCAACACCTTGGCTGCGCCTAGAAATTCCATGAAAGTAATGAACAGAATTGGTGACAAAGGGCAGCCCTTTGTTATTTATTATAGTAAGTCAACACATAATATACATTAATTGCACATAGACTGAATTTTCCAAGTCTTCATTTCTTTTATGGTAAGTTTTTATTTTTATTTTTCACCTAAATTCTTTTAGATGTTATTAAGCAATATTACACCACCATTAAAAAAGGAAAAGATTTTTAATACTCAAATGTGCACTTAACGAAAAGTATGTTTAATAATAGTTAAACGTTATTATACAAACAAGTCTTATTGTGACGCATATTCTGATTTATTGAAAATGACTTTTGCAAGGTTTTCAAAACATGTAGTCTTTCTGATATAACAGAAAACCGCATGGCCTCACAGGAGAAAAGAAATCATGCAACTGGAACACGGTTGGGGATTTAGTGTGTCCTCTGAAATGGGACATCTGTGGTCCAGACAGTCTCGTGGGTAGCTGGCCAGTGTTGCTGTTCAGGATCAGTGGGGCAGAGTGGATTGCTGTGATGCAATCTGCCAGATGAGGAATCTTTAATCTGTTTGTACTGAGGTGAAAAGGTTTGATGGTTACTGTGAAGCATGAAGATTAATGCATGTGAACTTTTTCACATTTTGCCACCTTACACCCACAAACTCTGATACAATTTGTTTAGATTTTATATGACAAGCTAACAGAAGGCAGTGCATAACTGTGAATTTGAAGACAATATGTAGTTTTAAGAATTTTTTACTAAAAAAAAAAAAGAAAAATGTGACACATTTTTATTCAGTTCTAACAAATGAATATTATTTGATGCAAACCCTTCTATTGTAGCTTTAGCTGTTTGTTGAAGGTTATTGACCTGCTGAAACATGAGCCTCAGCCCTATTGCTGAGCATTATATCTACTGGAACACGTATATTTAAGGATTGTTCTGAATCCCTACAGTATGTACCTTCCACCACATGTCAATATATGTGTGATGTTGTTGTTCGCATAAAAGCCAAAACTGTAACTGTTCACTCTGATCTTGTCCGCCTTATTTCACAGCAGTGTTCCCTACCTCGCTCATGAGAGACTTTAAATGTGGTTCACTATCGCCTTCTTTTTGATAATCTTTTATAAAGACCAGTTTTATTGCATATACAATATCTGACACATGGCTTATAATGGTTTATACACTTTTTAGGGAAATGTCCTGCCATTTTGGTCATTTGTACACATCCTCCTATTGTGTAACAGTTCACATGCAATTAGAGTAGCACTCACCATATAGGCAAATCAGCAAGGCAATAACTTCATTTTTACAATCATATGTACAATTTACTATGAAAACAGAGGAAATAACAAAAGAAAATGTGTAATGGACTTGTAAAAATAGATATATAGCTATGAGGCCGGTCTTTGTTGACACTTGTATTAGTACTGTGTCTGTTATTTATTCCTCTTCTACAAGTTATTGGATACATGCAGCAGCATTTTCTACTGTTTCAAATAAAATCTGCTAAAAAAAGTGAAAGTATGAAGCTATAGGACTCACCAGAGCTGTGGATCTCTGCAGCTCTGCAACTTTAATCAGGGCTTCTGCCCTGATTAAACCTCTTCGGTTTAAGTGGATAGTCATGACTTGGTAGGTTTGCAGCTTGTCCACACTCTCTGAGAGATGTTTGAAGCTGTATCACTTTCCTTCTACCCTAAAAGCAACACTTTGTGTATGTCTATCACATAAAATCCTAATAAAACATACTTTAATAGAGTAGTTTGTTGTTGTAATGTAACAAAAATATTGAGAGGTGAATATAAATATTCGATTTATATATTTGAAAACATGAGTGTTGCAGTGGGACAAAATGCACCAGACTTCAGCTTCTTGTCAGTCCTTGTCCTCCTGACTTTTGAGCAGCCCCTAAGTGTGATTCATCTTTTGATCCAACCGTGTCTGATGCCTTCAGCCCAATGACCCATGCTGTCTGTCTCAGCCGTGCTAAAACAACCCAGAACAAAATCTGCCTTTTGTCTGTCCCCATCAGACACATCTCCCTGCTTGGCAAAGCACAGGACTGAGATTTAAGCCCATTGAGAAACTGAGAGAGGAAGAAGGGGAGAAGCAGGTGCTGCAGAAGCAGTGAGGTGGCAGTTTTCTTGTGTGCTACTGATTTCTGACAGACCATAACTCGAATTGCCAGGATTGCAAAAAGTAGAGGGGACTGTTTGAAGGGGAATTATACACAATAGCCTCAGCATTTTACCTTCTTTTCTTTTCCATGCTCTTCTCAAGAAACTGAAAAAAAAGGTGAATGGGGGTTAACAGGAAAGAAGGTATGTGAGTCTGAGATCTGCAGATGCAGGTCCACCACAACCATCACATGACACGGATTTCCTCTTTCACACATTATACTTTTGGCTACACATGCAGGGCTGAGCCACACAATTAAACTGCTCCTGCAGGAGGAGGCTATGGTGCTTTGAGAACTACTCCACCATGCAGTCTACCATGAATATCAATGGACTTCAGCGACAAAGCAGCCAAGAGAACTGCAATCTGGATAACACTTTGAAGAAGAAGGCTGCTCTGTGGTACCGGCGCTCACTGAGGGGGAACAGTGACCGACACCGACAGAACACCAGCACCCTGCCCAGAGGTTACAAGGTGAGACTACAGCTCAAGAGCAGCTTGCAAGCATAAAAGCTGAATATTTTATATTTTAACATCTGGAAAATATGACATGCTGTATGCTGAATGAAGCGGTACTGAGATTTTTATGTAAAAGATATGTCACAAAAGTATTTAGAACAAGGTGACATAAACTGCCTAAATAAACGTAACATTTTATTACTATTTAGAGGTTTTCAACATGCAATTACAGTTAAATCAGTACAAATCATTTTAATTATTTTGAGAAGTTCAAAGTTGTTACAAATTAAAGAGGTACTGTGCATTCTCCCTCTGCAGCCGAAGCTTACGCCCACCAACTCTCTGGTTGATTACATGGACCCACAAAGGTAAATAAGTTAGGCTTTATGTGCAATTTTTTTTTAAATATTCAAAATTTACCCTGGTAATCATTGAAAAATGCCATTGAGAAACAACAATATGTCTGAAAATAATCATTGTTGCATTTATTTTCTAATGCAGAACCACAGTGGTGTTGGAAAAACAAGACAACGAAACATTTGGTTTTGAAATTCAGGTATGTCATTTCACCTTTTGCTAACATTATAAATGATGCATTTAAAGTGTTAATGTTAAAAACGGTTTTCTGTCAGGCTTTTGTCTCAATATCCTGCATCTCGTTTGCAGACGTATGGTTTGCAGTTAAAGAGCACGTCTGAAGTGGAAATGTGCACCTTCGTGTGCAACATAAAGGAAGACAGCGCGGCTGAAAGTGCTGGCTTGACCGCAGGTAGTCCACCCACTTCCTTGCTACCCTATAGACCCTACACAAGCACACATCAAGACTGTTAACTCAAAAATGATGGAAACATCACTCACCACATGTCAGCTGAACACGCCCATGCACACTGACAACTGATGCTCGAATGGCATGCATCTTCTCAAAGTTGTTTTTATTTTGTTGTTGTCACAGGAGATGTTATCGTCACCATCAACTCGGTCAGCATAGAAGGATTGTCACACCAACACATTCTTGACCTTATAAGACAATCAACCAATAATCTAAAGTGAGTAAAGATATCATGGTTTTGCTGGAACAAAACATAAATCACTGTAAAGAAGCAGTTTTATAACAAGATTTCCTCTGGTTCCAGGTTGGAGACTGTGTGTGGTAACGTTGTGAAGAAGATAGAGCTTGAGAAGAAACTCAATCAGCTCCAGGTGTGTTCCTTGTAGCATCAAGTTATCCTACACTACACTACTGGGGACAATAACAATTATAGGTTATAATACCCAACATCAGAAGGTAAAGAGAAAAAAGGGAGAGAAGGAAATTAAAGTTGAAGAATTCCCTTTGACTCATCAGCTTCAAACACCAGAATTGCACAACAGAAATTGTTGTCCATAACAAGGCTTTAGGCCCAGTCATGACTTGTCATTCAGTTCATGCGAGCTCTGCCGACCTATTTTCAGCGAAGCTGACAAAGAAATCCTGTTGTAACAGCTGTGGTTCCACCCAGAAAGCCACTCTAAAGGCAGATGATTTCAGTGGATTCACAAATAAAAATGTTCCAAAAGAAAATAGCAATAACACTCAGAATGCCCAAAGCATGACTAAATTACAAAAGAAAACTTTTTGCTGAAGTTTCTTTTTTTTAAATTTGATGAAAGTCACAAAACATATGGTGCAAAAATTATTTGTCACAACTGAATCCAAACAAGTTGATCAGGGTTCAAAGCTGAACAAACTGTCACTTGATCTGGTTGTCTTAAAGTTTCCACCGGAGTTGCAGAACCTCCTGGCTAGAAGTTGTCATGAGAGGTTGATCAGCCAATTAGAGGCTGAGTTTGGTATAGATCCTTGCTTTGTCACATTAAAAAGCCAGCAATAATGTAGTTTACTGACTGAAACTACATTCTTTAGACTAGACAGAAAGCAAGAATATAAATAATCCCTTCTGATAGATTAAACTGTATCCTGACTGGAGAGGTTTTGATACTCAAGCTTTTAAGTGTAATCTTACTCCTGAACAAAAAGACAATCACATACTTAATACATTAAATATTTAAAGTTAGCTTATCAATAAATAATCATATATTATTTCAAAGGTTGCAAAATTTCTAAATTAGCAAAAATAAGATGACAAAACACTTACATGTAATGACAACCATTTAGATAAAACATATTCTCAGCATAACTCTTAGAGAACTTAAAGACATTAAAAAGTTGTAAACTATTATGTAGATGATAGTGTTTTCTTGCTAAATCTTAAAAGTCCTCCAATGACAATTTTATGGGAGCTTTGTAAAAGCGGATAAATGCATGTGAGAAATCAACTCAGAAGTGTTCTCTGCACTACACCCTCAAAATATAAACTGTCCCATTTTGCTGTCAACACACTGTATGAGCTATAAGAAGCCAGAATCACCTGCAAGCTAAAACCATCCACACTATTTTTTCTATTACATGCTGGGCTGTGGCTCAACCTCTAGCCACCAATCTTCTCAATGAGAGCCACTCTTTAAATCAAATGGGTCATTCTGAGTTTATAAATGTTGTGACTCATTTAAAAAGAATTAACCTTGATTTTTTTTCTGCCCATGCAGCAGTCCTTGCGTGAGAAGTTGAAGGAGTTTCAAGCGCTCTCATTACAGGAAAGAGGTCTGATGGGAGGTGAGAGCTCAGCTGTCAGACCACAGCACTTCCTTTCACACTGCCTCTGTCATTTCTCCTAAGCAGGCCTGTTTTTTTTATTGTGAATTACTGCAGGGTGTCAACTTCAAATAATTTAGATTAAGGTGTTCCCCTGAGAAAATGCACAGACAGCTTTCAAACTTCCTGTTGCATACGCTATTTCTTGGCAGTTGAGCGTTTGAGTGACAAAGACTCTGTTGTGTTTCCAGATAATTTAAATGACAGCAGCCTCAACCTGTTGATGGACCCTTCGGGTATTCTGGGCTCCCCCATGGGGTGCCGGGGTCGGCGTTTTTCCAGCGACAGCAGCTACAGGAGTGGGATGACAGACGACAGCGACCAGGCCAGTGTGTTTGGGGATGTGAGCTCACCCAGTCCCTACAGCGCAGCCAGCACCACGGATGATGGCTGCTTCTTCTCAAAAGACTTCCCCCTGCAGGATGGGCCAAGGAGGATGTCGTCATCCAGCCTCCATCACCAGGCCTTATGCCGATCCAGCAGCTCCAGTATGGCCGGCAGCAGCAGCTCTCTGTCTCCATCCTGGGAAGAAACAAGGATCTCATCCCTGTTTGGGACTCTGCCAAGGAAAAGCAGGAGAGCCAGTGTGCGCAAACAGATCTTTAAGTTAATTCCTGGACTTCAGCGATCAGTTGAAGAGGAGGAGATGGGGACAGCTTGAAAGGTTTTTCATGATACCCCTTGATAGTAAGGGCTGTTTGAATGTTGTAGCAATAGACACTCGAATGAAGTGTTTTCTCACACTTCAAGTGAAGATACAAGTTTACTCCAACGCTTTCTGAGCCTTAATGTGAGCTGAGCTCAACATTTGGACTAAAACTCCAGTGCAAAAGCATTACAAAAACAAATGCATGTTAAGTGAATGTAACAGGCTGCAATGTATAATATATGAACATATATCCTACTAACTTGAATATTTCTTTCTGTGTGCATCTCACACAGAGCAGCATTAATGACAGTTTAAATTCCACATATAATCCTTACTTTGGATTTTAAAATGACACTGTTTTGACCTAAATGCACAAATCAGATAAACAGTTAGGCAGTTAGTTACTTACAAGACTTTCAGGTGCTTGAAACCAAAACCAAATCTGTAAACCATGTATGTCTGTTAAGTTCATAACAGGATGTGGGCATGAGCGTACTACTTAGCTTTCTTTTTCTTCCATTTCCAAAATTACTCTCAGACCCAAAAGGATACAACTTAATTTCGGTCCACAGAAACAATGCAACTGCTTTCCTAATTTCTTCATATTCTGAAAAACTATATGTATATGAAAGCAACTGCAAATATTTTGGTTTTTTTTGATATATGCTTTATTTTGTTCACTCAAGGTTGTATATATGTAAAAAGGCTTTAAATCAATAAACCCTGTTGTTATGCACTGTTTGATGTACCACAATTATTTTTACTGCTTACGCACTTAACAGGAAGAAAAGACGCAGACAAATTACGTCTGTGCAAGCATAATAGGCTATGCAAATTATTTTGGTTACTTAGAAGCAGCCAATAACGGTTCTTTAAAATTACGAGCAGACTTCTTATCTGTTTCCTGCTGCAGTCGAACAGATAAAGAAAGACTAACTGCTACTGGGCACCAGAAAACCATCACAACCCAACCTGTCATTTTTCTCTTGAAAACAGTTCATGTTGATGCAGCAATAGAGATAATAATCTAATCCCTTGCTGATTTTGTAAGTTTGCAAAGTTAAAAACAAACTTGCAAAATCTATTTTTCATTGCACTTTAATCTTATTGCTGAAAAAAAAAAAAAGAATAGAAACATACTGAAAAAACAAACACATAAAATACAATTCATTTGCATTTAATTTAGTGATGTAAACATTTGATGCCAGCACTACCCAACCAGAATTCTGGTTCCACACATCGTTTACGTGCCCATATGACACACAATATTCATCATTCAGTCAACTAGAGATGTACCTGAACATACCTTTTGTGCACTAAGCATGTCTGCCTACATCTTCTGGTTTTCAAATTTCTGGTTTCCAAAGAACTAACAAGGGATGTCAAGAACAACGCTTATATCCACACAAGCCTGCAATATTGATTTTTTTATTAATCGATTGTTAAAAAAGGTATAGTATTGACCACACTTATCCTAATTCTTAATCTCAATGCAAGATCTTGGCTCCCATGGTAAGGATGATGAATATTGAAAATAAGATGGTTAGCCTGAAACTTTACAAGATGTTAATGATCTAAAGTAACACAGCAACTTTCAGTAACCAAGAACACCACTGGCCATGCAAGACGCTGTAATGACTCAAAATCTTGCCGCTCCTGTTACAGAAGGCACAATTGTCTTCTGCTTGTCAGCGCTTGCGAAGTCACTCAGAGAAAGGAAGAAATGAAGTTCTGTGGTTAAATGAAACCAAAATAGAGCTCTTGAATGTAGACTTGACCCACCATGTTTGGAGGAAGAGAGGTTGAGGTTGATCAAAAGAGCAATCATCACACATAGAGGAGAAAGCATTATGCTTTCAGGATAACTTTCCAATCAGTGTGCACAATGATTTTACCGCATTGTGTGGCCAACAGACAAGGCCATCGAACATATGAGAACTACCTTCAGACACAAAAAGTGGACACTAGCATGGCCGTGATCAAACAAATACCACCAAAGCAACAAAGAAGTGGATTAATAAAAATACAGTTCACCTTGAAACCTTGCCTGTTTTCAGACCACTTATAGAGAAATGTGTGGAAAAAGCAGAAGCTTTGCAAAGGCAAATCAGTCAAGAAACGTAGAAAAATGTTTTCTGGAGAGATGTACCTCTCCACAAACATTGACACTCGTCATTGAAGTAGTTTTGGACTACATCACGCTGTGCTTGATAATGAAGATGCTCACAGTGGCTCTCAAAATGATCATCGCTCTATTTTTATGAGGTAGCGCTTAAAACTTAATATGTCAAATGTTGATTGTACGGGTGAATTATCAAAGACCTACAGTATGAGGTGAGCGGACTTATCTTCGGAAAGGAATTGGTGAGCTATTGATTGTGTTGTTGGCTTCCGTGCTAGCTTAGCCGCCCCATGTTGGTATGGTTGAATGAACTGGTTAGCCTTAGCTAATTGGCCTACTAGCTTGCTATGCAGTTATGGGCCTGTTAGCCTTATTGCTAATTAGTCCCTTTAGCTAATCCTGTCCTTTAGTATTGGTAGAATAGCATGTGTGTTTTTGTTTTTGCCTGTTACTCTTGTTCTACTGCATGAAATTATTTTGGAATTTATTCTGATTGTGAGTCTACTGAATGACAAGCTAAAAATCTGAGCAGTTGAAAAACTTAAGTCCCCAACCTCATTAAAAGCTGACGAAACATTGCAATGTAAAAAAGTATTTAAGTAACAGTTATGTTTGGGGATGTATAATTATATATGCAGCACATAAGGGAAAAGTTAGACTTTTAAGTTTTACAGAAAGCAGAGATTTAAGAACGAGAACAATTGCTCTATATGCAGCTGGTTTCACCACAATGAACCTTTGTTGGGCCACAACAAAACCCCTGTTCTTCAGTGAGCCAACAAACACACAGATTTCCATGGTACAGACGCTAGAGAGCACCATGCAGACCCCTCCCGAATCAACTGTGGGCTGGACTCTTTCCTCCAACTTTAATGAAGGACAACAACATGCTGGAGGAAGACGTGACTGTTTTTGTTTAGTTTTAGATTCAACAAACAGAATAATAGAAGATGGCAACAATTACCGCTCTTTCAAATGAATCAAAACTCAGAGCTGATGAAGAAGAAGATGCGCAAGCTTCAAAGATACTAGAGATTATTAATGGGAGAACTGTTGACGCCTCAAAAGTGACAGAAGAGTCTGAGGACAGAGAAGTTTGGTCAATGGAGATGGGAGATGACTCGGTGTTCTACAGCGATGAGGAACACTCTCAGTTGGACAAGGAATCTGCCAACTTAACTGGCTTCAGTGGCAAAAGGTGCAAAAATCCCGTTAACAGTGTGGCAGATGATGAAGGCAACCAACAGATGGAGACTAATCCAGGAGAGAAAGTAAACTTGGAGATGAAGAAGGAATTGAACAAGTGCATCATCTGGACTGAAGAGGAAAAGCGGAAGCTTGAGACATTTACTACTAAAAGAATGCATGATTCAGACCTTGGGGAATCATCTGCAGAGTCTTATGTCACTCCTGGAAAGTTTGGGAAAACTTCTGGAGAGTTTGTGCAGCAAAATAAACCAGCAACAAATGGTATGATATTCTTAAAGCCTAGGGAAAACAAATGTTTTAACATTTACATTTACAATGCCTACTTTTGTTTCTTCTCTCAGTGGACCAAATTAAGAAAGAGGAAGTGATGACAGAAGCTGATACCTCAAATCAACACCTGTTTGACTTACTCAACATTGACGGTTATATACAGCTGAATGGGGACGCAGAATTTCCTCAAAGACTGCCTGGTGCCGACACCCAGAAATCAAGTGACATGCAGCCTGTGGGAGATGTGGAAGCAGAGTTCCTGCAAAACCCCAGCCAAGGTCAGTTGAACCTGCCAGGGCCAACGAAATCTGACTGCAGCGCCTTCAACCACCTCTCCTCCTCCAAATATAGCACCGTGTCCTATCGCAGGATCCGCAGAGGCAACACACGACAGAGGATAGAGGAGTTTGAGTTCCTGCTGACGAGGAAAAAATAACCTGCTTTTCAAATCTATTAAGAAAAAAATGAAGGGCCAAACACATGACTACAAGCTTACAAATGTTCCAGCTCTGAAATGTATGTCTGTAGTTTCAGAAACCCCTGATGATGTTCACAATATACTTACATCTGTGACATTCCTAAATCTATTTTAATGCCATTATATTTGAGAAATGCCTAATTTTGCTGTTAACTCTATAGGTATTTATTGTGGATATGTATGTCATACTAATTTAGGGATCTGAATTACTTATTTGAACCAGATGATCATACAACAACAAACTGCAATGATTAAAAAAAAAAAAAAAAGTATTGGGCAAACAAGTTTGAATTTAATGAGGATTTTCTGGGTCAAATTTATAAGCACATGCTCAAATACGCATATGCATAGCATACACATTTCATAGAAGTTCACATGCTACATGCTTTTTGTGGCCATTCAGAAGCTTCTGGCATCAGTGTGGCATTTTGACAGACATGGCAAAGTTAGCCTCTTTTAACCAGTTTGGATGCGTTTAGGATTGTCGTTCTGCTGGGACATTAAGTTATGTTCGAGTTTCAACTGTATGTTGATTTGATCAGGAATTAAGGATATTGGAGCTACGCTTCTTCATTATCCATCAACTTTGTGCACAAACTAGCTTATGGTATGATACTGCCAACATCATGCTAGCTAGCGAATGGATTAGTATTAGGTGAAAGTCTCACCTCGACTCCTCCAAACATACTTTTGTGGAAAAATTACTCAATCTTTGATCATAAAACTTTTCTCCAGAAGGTGTTTGGTGCTGATTTTGGAGCCGACGGAGGTCGACACTGTCTCAGATCATTCTATTGTTAAACTGGCTTTACTCTGGACAATTGCACTTACATTTGAGCCTTGGTGGCTTGTGAATGTTCAAGCCAACTTTCTTTCACTGGAAGAAGCAGATCAGGTCAGATAGTTAAAATCTGGATGTAGATGTGTATCCCACAAAAATGAAAATCTTAAGCAGTTTTAGCTTCTGCAATGGCCTTGTAGACAAGGTATGAGCTGTGCTTAAAAGCCACAACTGAGGCAGTCAAACAACCAGTTCAAATATTTGAGTTAAGTATCCGGATAGAATGATGCTACACACTACAGTTGACTTACTAAGACTTCAATAACACGTCACAATAATACTTAGAAAAAAACAAAATCAGACAATTTGTTAAAAGCCCCACGTCAGTACAACATTTCTGCCGATATGTCGCATTTACTTGTAAATTAAGGTTTTAATTTTTAGATATTGTAAGTATAAAGAGTGAAAGTAAAATATGAATTGTTAGTTTTTTAAAGTACAGCTTCAATAACATACAAGAGTTGCATTGTGACATTTTTAGGAGTAAAATCTGTTCTATCCATCATCATGGCTAAAGACTAAACAGAATAAAGAATTCTAGCAAGATTTCTATGACTGTTTTAGATTCATTATAAGATGCTTCTTCCATTGTTTTGGCCAAAAAGAGTCCAACAGTTGGTTAAAATGTTTGTATCACAACCCAGGTTTATTTAGGCATCTGAACCAACACTCCCCCCTAGTGTTAGGAAAATAAATCATACCATTGAGAGTTTTAAATCAAATCAAAAGGATAAAGCATTTAAACCCAGAGAAGTAGCATAAATTACACCACATCCTGTAACCCACACTTTTTTTTAATGTAAAATAAGTTCATTTGTTATTCCGTCTATGAAGAAGCAAAATCTGAGGCACTATTAAACCATACCACAGATATTAATTTTAATCCCAGTTTTTTAAAAACACTCCTAGCGTGTTAAGTAAGATTGCTATCCTCTAGCAACCAACCCACACCAGCTGATGGATATTCATGCAAATTTCTTCCACTGAACCGTTTCAGTGTTCTTCCAGTTAGTCCAGGTGTGGCAGCTGGACCACAGTTTATGCAGTAAAGCCACTGGTTGTTTCCACAAAGCGTTGTTAAGCTCATCATTGTAGGTGGTAACGTGTAAACTCCCACTTTTGGAAGACGCTGCTGGGCTGACATGGACGTAGACGAACAGAGTCATCCCGAGGTTCTGCTTCTAGGCACATGTGGTTGGGAGCAAACTCCGAGATGAGATGTTCCGTCTTTGCAAGCACAAAAGAGGAAGCACAATTAATAAACAAAGCAGTAAGTATGTCTTTAATTCCACTACAGTAGCAGTGTGCATAGAGAACTTACTAGAGCAGAGTTGGAAGTTTTGTAGAACCAGCGCAGCTCACGTTTAGTGTTGTCACATGGCAGCAAAGCGAAGCCACTTCCTGTGCTTTGGGCAGCAACACAGAGGTCCTGGTGTCGAATGGTCTTCATCCAGGTGTAATTAAATTGCTGATTCTGAAATACAAGGAATAAAAAGGGAAGAGTTAATGTAGTGTGTAATCAAAGTGCTTAAAACACCTTGGAAACGTTTTCATAGCATCTCAAATTTTTGTCACGTTACAACTTAAGTGTATTTTATGCAAGAAGTGAATACAAACTCACAAAAATAATTGTAATTTGGATGAGAAAACATTATGAAATGATTTACAAATAAATCTAATTGCATTTAGCTCATCAGAGTCAACACTTTGTAAAACTGCCTTTTATAATGATTAAATCAACAGTTCCTTGGGTTTTAACCACAGAATTTTTTTTACAGATTCTTCATCGGAAGTGGTTGAAACTCAGACTGGATTGAGTGTCTTTGAACACTCAAATCATTCAAGTCTTGCCACAGATTCTTAATTGGATTAGGTCTGTGCTTTGACTAGGCCATGTTAACGCGTGAAAAAGCTTTGATCCAAACCATTAGACTGTAGCTCTCACTCCATGTTTAAGTTTGTTGTCCTGTTGGAAGATGAACTTCTGCTGCAGATTCAAGTCTTTTGTGCCATCTAACAAGTTTTCTTCCAGGATTACAGTATTTGTGGTTCAGTATTCAAATATACATCTATTAGTGGATTTCCAACTGTAAATTTTTCACAGAAATTCACCTACTAGCCTATTTTTTGTGCTGTTTATCCATAATGTTCGAAAGAAAATGTAGCTTGTCGCTGTAGCTGAAATAGCAGTGCTACTTCATACGCTATTGGATGTTTTTTGCAAAGCAGAAAATCCAGGAGCAGCATTTATTTTCTTTGGCGCTGATTGGCTGTGGCCCCAAGAGCAGAAATAAGGATAGATAGTGCTAACATGGTTTCCACAGTGCATTTTAATGCACATAAGAGAAGAAGGTTAGACATAAATGCATGACACAATGTTTTTTGTAAGAAATGAAACAAAAACGTATAATTTTCTTATCTTTTACAATCATGCAACTATTTTCTGTTGTTCTGTCTCATATGTTGTGAGTTGACAAAGTGAAAAGGTTCAATGGGTATGAATACTTTTGCAAGGCACTGCCATTATTGCACAATCCCAGTGCTGTACACCATGAAGACAATTAGTTACTAAGAAATGCCTCAATGAGGGTGCTCTGAATCCAAAAGCATCAGATTTAGAAAGCCTCTGTCTTGAACTCCACCCTTGTTTGTCATGGCTTTGGTCCCAGCTCAGACTCTGAATGTGTTTGTGTAAGCCTGGATTCTCTTTTTGTTATGCTACGGCCACAAACTTGCAATTAATCCAAAAATATCTTCCCCTCAGAAAGATTATGAGTAAAAACTGTAAAACATTTTCTAAAATCTGCAATAATATAAAGAACAAAGAAAAACAACTCTTACCTGATTACTAAGATCACAGATCTCAAAGGACAAAGAGTCTTTCTGCCGGGCAAGGCATTTTCTCAAGCCCCGATTGAAGACCTAGAAAATAAAATCAAACTTTTAAAGATATAAAACTGCAGTGCTGGAAAGATATTTTGATTATTTTGATGAAAAGGACAATGGAACCTTCATGAAGCAAAGCAGCATAATAAGCTTTATCTGATAAAAACATACAAACAGCACTCTCTCTGAACTCAACCACATACCAGGCCCTCAGCTTTGACTAAGGGAGTATCCATGTCCGGAAACACGTTATCCAGGTACCACTTGAAGCTCTTGCATTTGAGTTTCTTCCTCAGCTCAATCTGTTCTGTGAGGTTGCCAATGTCAATGACCTTTTTATCCAGCAGGTGCTGGTACCCATGGCCATAGAAAAGGTCTTTGTACTCGTCCAGCCAAACCTCAGCCACCCTGGCCAGGTTACGCTCCACTGTTTTCTGTCTGTCTTTCGGAAATTTGTAGGGATTCTGTCCTCGGAAAATGTGTCCCACGCGAGAGCAGGGGATGATCTCGATCTCTCCTCCACACATCCAGATCTGTTTTAAAATGGCAACATGTTCAAGCAGCTGGAGCCAAGTGGACAGAAATAGTGTGACCACAGTTCAGAGAGCCAGAATCAAAAAGGATTTTCACCTTGAATGAAATCTCCATGTTCTCTCCACCCCACACATCCAGACCAGGATCATAAGCGCCGAGCTCAAAGAAATACTTTTTGTCAATGGAAAAAAGGCCACCTGCCATAACCGGACACCTGCAAGATGAGAAAGGGCCAAATAGTTTTCCTGCAGGAATCTTTTCAAGAAAACAGAGGAATTTTCTGGGGGTATTTCTTTACTCCCCCTCAGTTTCAAATACCTCTATAAAAGTATAAAAACAGAATACATCTCGATAGATATCTAAGCATGTAGAGATCTTTGTTATGTTTCACAGTGCTTTTTACTGTTTTCAGATGCCTTCCTCCTTTGTTACCATAAATAAAGTTGTCCAGTGGTTGTGTTTGTAAATATCAACCAATATTACGGCTAACACAAATTCTGAAGATTTACATGCTAGAAAGCTGTTGTCGTGCACCTCGTAATTTTATTACTTCTCTTTTCAGAGCAGAAATACTGAGGACGACATTTACTGGTAATGGTTCTCTATAAAAATCAAGAAGCAGAAGAGATGCAGAGTACTGTTTCTCTGATAAAAGTTCAGGGTAGTAGAATGTAAACATGCCTAAGTGGGCCAAAACTAAATGCAAAATATAAAGAACAGAAAGGTGTTGGTGAGGACAATACCTGATTGGATCTGTAACTTTCATGTTGTTCTTTTTAATGACATCCTCTGGTACTGGGCTCCAGCCAAACACCAAAGGCCATTTAAAAATCCCTCTTTGGAAGTTGTCGACGAGCATGTAGCTGTGAATAATAAACACAAAGCCACACATTTTACTGGGTCAAATACTAAAGATATTTCTTATGCAAATGCAGAGTATTGCTAATCTCGAATACAATTTATGGTAATTTAGTTACCTCATGTCCTTATCGCTGATGACTTCGATAACTGGACAAGGCACCTTCTTGCGATCCAGGTAGACTCTCTCCAGTAGTGGCTCTAACCAGCCCACATTACATTCAATATGGGAGTCAAGAAAGGTAAGAACCTCACCTGCATTAGACGGAAACAAACACTTATTTTCAGTTAAAACTAATATTGACCTCTATGTAATACATATATTTTAAGATTTTACTGTAGTATTGATCTTGTCGATTTTCTGAATCTACCATTCATGCCCACATCTTACAACTATGCAGAGGTAGCTTGGACAAATAAGCAAGTCTGCTTTGACAAGGTGACATGCCTTATGCCTTTGAGCCGTAAGGCATGTCACCTTGTGATATTTATTTATATGCTCCTATCCAATTTTAGCACATGAGAGAACTGTGGCTATTCTCTTCCTGCAAACATATGGTTGTGTGACTGCATGTAATTTATGATCAGACACCAATTCAATTAAAACCTCAATGTATTTTATTGGGATTTTATGTAACAGATCAACCCAAAGTAGTGCATAATTAAAGGACAATGATACATCATCTTGAAAATGTCTTACATGACAATGCAGAACTGTTCACCTAAAACCAACAAGCCATGAGAAGAGAGCAGTAATCAGCAGCCAAGGAGTCAATGGTAACTGGAGGAGAAGCAATGCATACCTCAGGTAAGAGAATCAGTTGACAGGACAACTATTTGTTATGCATGCTAAACATCTGGTCTTTATGAAAGAATGGACAAAAAAAAAACCATTGTTGAAAGAAAGCTAAAAAGAGGTTTTGCTTGCAGTTTGACCTGAGCCATGCAGAGAACACAGCCTACATTTGGCAGAAAGTCTGCCACATGTGGTTAAATGAGATAAAAAATTAGACCAAATTCGAACTTTGTGACCTACATTCATAATGTGTGGCAGAGAACTGGGGTGAGAACCTTCTAAAGGCACCATCCCCGACTGTGAAACAAAGCAGTGGCACCATGATGCTGTAGTGATGCTTTATTTAAGCAGGGTGAGGAGGATGCTGGTCAGAGTTGATGGGAAGATGGATGAAAATAAACAGGGCAAGCCACAAAGAAACCTGTTTCAGGCTTCAAAAGACTTGAGACGTGAGATGCTCCTTCCTGCAGGACAATGATCTTAATGTAGTCTAATCTGATGTTGCAATTTTTTCAATCTCAATTAGGCTGAGCTATTTTGAAAAATTTATACAAAAATTTAAGCCTCTAGATATGCACAGCCAGTACTCGGGAGGATGCATGTCACACTTTTTCAGATTGTACACAGTTCTGCTCTATTTTGTGTTGGTTCATCACATAAAGTGCTGGTAAAATGTGCTGAAGTTTTTGATTTTAATGTGACAAAAAGTCTCGGATTATGAACAATTTAATTTCATATTCCCCTTAGTTGTGATAATGACATGTAACTGTTTTGATTAAACCTTAAAGTTAGAAAAAATATTCTCATGAACGACGTAGCATCCTTACCTTTGGCAACTGCTGCTCCAGCCAGTCTCGCTCGGATCAGGCCCTGACGCTCCTTTAGACGAATTATTCGCACTTTGGGAAACTGTGACATGTACTCATCCAGCTGCTCCTTCAGATAGTCTAAAAAACATCAGTGTGAAGTAAGACCCAAGGATGAACATTACACTAAATGCAGGAAATGTATTTTACGAAGTGCTGAAATGCTTATATTTGTGAAAGTAAATTTAATAGATTATACTTAGCAGTGAGGGTCTTACCTTTAGTACTGGCATCATCAACCAGGATAATCTCCTTGAGTAGGTGCGGTGGAGATCTGTTGAGAACACTGTGGACAGAGCGAAGGAGCGTGGACCATACCTCGTCCACAAAGCAGAAAATCACAGTGGTGGTGGGCAAATCGTTATGGACCAGATTCTGTGCACACCTGGAAACATATCAAAAGACTCAAATAGAGCAGGCAGAGACGTTTTTGAGTTGAAACACAGAACAGAACAGAGTACTCACATTTCTGGCCTGGTGTCGGGAACGGCACGGTCCACTGGGATCTGGTCGCTGAGGTAGACGTTGAAGTGGCCCTCGTTCCATCTCTTCATCACCTCTGCATTTTTACTACCTGGAAGGATCACCGACTGGCCGAACTGGCCGACGGCATTAGGGTCTCTGGGGGCTTGGGTCGCGTCCAGAGAAAGCACTTTGTGGACGCCTGGTTTTCTGACAGCACTGGAGTTGTCTCCTGCTTGTAGGATGATCTTTGGCTTCACGTCCTCCTTTCTGTTAACATCCTTGATGGGTGTTTGCTGAGATATTGTCTTAACAGGGTGTGCCTCCTCTGCCGTAGGATGGCTCACTTCTATTCCATTCTTAATAAGATCCTTCTCAACCTTTTGATCTGTCTTTAATTCCTTGTCTTTTAAAGGTTTGTGTGCAAACTGAGCAGATTTATTAAGTTCTGTCTTTAAAACTGGCTTGTTTGTCCTAACAGCTGGTTGCACTTGCGTTACACTGGGCACTGCTACGTTTAAATCCAAGTTCACTGCCTTCTTCTTAGGAAGGCTTTCTCCATTGTTTTGGTTAGATAAAGCAGATTTAGAGTTGTCACTTTTGGAATCGTGACCTTCTTGTCTCTGATTAGATTGCTTGACCTCAAACTTTGGATTCAGTTTATGTCTATAGATGTGGTCCAGATTGAGG
This sequence comes from Alfaro cultratus, assembly GCA_903066825.1. NCBI lineage: Eukaryota > Metazoa > Chordata > Actinopteri > Cyprinodontiformes > Poeciliidae > Alfaro > Alfaro cultratus. The sequence continues at coordinate 72,661 of CAEFZX010022136.1, read as the reverse complement.
TTGGGGCTCTGCTGTATATTCCCAGGAAGTGTCACCCTCTGCACTGGGTGTTTGAACCCCCTCCTCTTTGCCTGTGTGACCCCAACATGTTGCTGTTGATGCTGCTGTTTCTTCATCATGATCTCCTTCTCTCGGATCACCCTCTCTCTCACTAACTGGCTGTTCACGTCGTTTATGGACATGCGAAGAGCTGCCATGTCAAACAGCAGCCAAATCACAGAAGCAACAAACACGAAGGCGAGCACCCTCCCACTGCCCCGCAGGTATCTTCTAACCTTCATCATTTTCAGGTGTTTGAAAACAAACCTACATGTGTTAAAGTGTCATTCTTGAAATGAAACACTTCTGCGCAAACTTTGAGGAAGTTACGTGCCTGCGTGGCATGTATTTCACGGAGAACCAGAAGTAGCCAGAGCTATCAGTTCAGACATCCAGCAGTCTGACAACAGTCAGGCGACAAAGTGGATTTAATCCCTCCATACCGTCCCGCTCCTGTCACGTCCAGCCACCCGGAAACGTCATATCCAGGACGAAAGATTCAACAAATCGGTCCAAGTTCGTAAAAACTCACCTAAAAACTCTTCTGTAGCGACGTCTTGCCGACTCACAACTTCTTCAACAGACACATATTTTTGTATGAGGACGTAGCAACTGAGTTTTACTTTGTCAGTGCTCTGATTGGACGGGATATCGGGGAAGTCTGGCCTCCAACATCCTGGAAAAGTTTCCGGAGAAAGGTGGAAGGATACAGGAAGCGCGGTGTTGCTCCTTCAGCGTAAAACTCACCGTGTTTAACTTAAAGGAACAGTTCATGATTGTTGAGGTGTTTCTATGAAATGCATTAATATATTTAGTCTTCCAGATTTGTTTGACCCGGATGCTGAAGCTTATAGCTAACCCAGGGGTAATCAAGACTAATGTGGACCTCTGCTGTCTAAAAAAATAGCTTAAATCTCAAAAACATAATGAAAACACTGTTTTTCAACCTTTAAACTGCCATCAGGTTGGTGTTTGGCTGTTACTTACAAACAAATGAATTATTACTTATATAGGAAATGCAGGTTGGAGGTGGTGCACACCAATAGCTGTCCTTCAAAATGTTTGAAAGACAATGACTGTTAAAGCATTTAACTGGTAAATGCTTTAACCATTTTTTTCCCATCTTTTTCCTTTTAATATGACAGTTACACCAGAATCACAGTGTAAAAATCAAACTAAACTGTATCAAAATGGCATTGGTTTCATAAAAACATGTTTGCATAAACTTCTTTGAGGTTTTTGAGACTGCAGCTTTCTTGGTTCCTCTTAGACTAACAATTAACTATATCGTTTTGAAATAACTAAACAGAGGCCGAGACCACTGCAGGCAAGAGTTTAGCTGCTTAGTTTAGCAAACCACCACTTCCAAAACCGTAATCACTCCTGTATTTAAAAAGCTCTAATACCACTGTTATTTTAACAATTGGTATTTTTACGCAGAACTCCCTGTAAAAATTGTTGAGTTTTGTTAACTTGTTTACTCTATCACTGTACGTAGTTCATGTTTAATGACTTAATACAGCAATTGTGCTTTTCAGGAAAATGAATAAATATGACAACTTCCTGGTGAAGAGGAGTCAGAATTAAGCAACAGCTGTAAAACCTTCATGTCAAAGTGCACAGGTAAGATTATTCAGTCAGTGTACATAGCTCATGTTTAATTAAAATTTTTAATACATTTAAATTGTATCAGAATCAGAAGGAAGTAATGTGTTCACTGTAGAAGACATGAATCTGCTATTGTCCTACACCACATGTGAACAATTACAGGATCTATTCTGCTCATTATACTTTTTTCTGTTGTAATTTTTTACCTTTAAGCACTATGGAGGAGGAAATCTAATAAGTACAAAAAAGATAAGAAAATCAATTTATTAAAATCGAAGGCATTTAAAGTCTTTATTTGAATACATTTTTGCATGTTTTACATTCAGAAATGTTCTGTTGCTGCACTTACAACTTAAACATATTTTATTATGCCAGTTAACTATATCTTGTACCTGCTTTCATCTCTGTTTTTCAAAATATTAACTGATATAAACAATACGAAAAAGGAAAAAAGAAAGATAATGCAATCAAATGCACCTTATTTAACTAGAAACTGTTAACTGATTTGCAACAAAGTCATTATTTTTACACCACACTTTTCATGCTCATTTATCAAGTGTGATGGAATAGAGGTTGGATTTATTTTTTTACTTAAAGTTATCTTAATTTGAAAGTCTTAACCGGAAGCACTTTCACATTTCAAACTTTTGCCTCCCCTTCACATTTAGAACAACCCACCAGCCATAAATCACCGGTGTAAATATTTATAGTAGGTTGGCCATGGAGCTTAACACATCCTGGTCTAGGTGCAGTATTAACAAAAGAAAGGTTTCTCCTACGTCACTTAATTAACCAGACTTCATGCAGTTGAAAACAATTCCTGTAGGCTTTACCTGACATGAATGTGTGTGGATGTGCGTAATACGTTTTAAACATTTTTAAGTTATTTTATTGTGAGCTGACTGATTTTATTTTTTAAATTTTGTTGTCCACATGACAATGACAATTGAGTTTCTGTTCTTTTCTATAGAACAGGTTGAACCTGCTCAAACAAGTACACTACTCAAAACGTAGAATAACCAGATGGACCACTGGGATTATGTTATGGTAGACTTTGTGGAGTATGAACAAATAAATAAAATAATAAAAGTAATCTTCAAACACTGCAGACTTTTCACTGATAGTTTAACACCTAGATTCCATTTATTTTATAAAATTTTTATTATTATTTTACAAATGATCTAAAACATTTTTTTATAAAAATAAATAGTTTAGACCTTGAGTAGTAAATACAGTTATGCATCCAAACACACAGCAATTTCTCACCTATATCAAGTGAAAGCAAAGCAATAGCTTCAAAAATAGGCTATTACTAAAGAAAAAATAAACTATCAAATAAAAAGGCAGTAGAAAAAATGTCAACAAAAAGAAATAAATGAAATTACATGTTGGCATGGTATATTGTGTAACAACAACAGCATGGTCTTTATAACAGAAAATCAAATTATTGTCTTGTATGGATTTATTCATATTTACATAAACACATTTCAGAAGACTGAAGCTCCATAAGTTAATATTGTAAACAATTGGAAAAAAACAAGAGAAATACAAAAGTTTTAAAAGTAACAAAGTACTTCAAGTCTTAAAATATGACTTATAGTAATCATGATAGCAAAACTGCTATTTTAAACATGTAAGAGAGAGAATTGGAGATGTATGTGTTTTAGATGGAAAGTAATTTCAGAGATGGGGGCAGATTGGCTGGAGACTCTTGCCCCCATGGTAACAAGACAAAAAATGGGAAAAGTAAGATGAATAAAAGACGAAGATCTAAATCTGCACGTAGGTGTGTTGATGTGCAAAAGATCAGATATACAAGGAACAATGCAAATACTGGCATCATAGGGGACCATCTAAATTCAGTTTGCAATACAAAATTGAACTCGGGATCATTTAGGTTTTTGAAGTAGAAGGTGTTATTACTGAAGAGAGTTGTTGTTATAAAACATAAAGCAAATTCTGATCCAGCGAAAGTTTCTGAATCATTTTATGTAGGTGAAGAAAGAAAAGGGAATTATAACTTGGTGTGACCTGAACATAGGAGAAAATAGCTGTGTTGCTTCTTGTGAGGGATGAGCAGAAATGACTGTTGTTACAGAGATAGAAATACCATTACCTTACCATTTTGTGTTATATGTGCTGTATGTTGAGGATCACACCTAAACTCTTAACCTAAGTAGGCGGAAAAATTATGTGGTCAGTGTTATTTGAAAAGCCATCATATTTTATAGGGGATATCCAGATCTGACTGGAAAGGGCTTGGACTTGAAAGATATTTCAAGTTATTGTCTTGTATGTTTCAGGTTGTGTTGCTAATACTGTGATAATTTAAAGGTGTAGTCTATACAAAGTGTGTGACCTGCCATCAGTAAAAACTCTACACATAGTCAACACTATTGAAAAGCATCCAACAACAGAGAAGTGGTAAATAGTTTATATTTTACCAGATTTATCAAAAATAATAAAAAAGTTAAGCTTCTTTTATCCATTTACCAATTTAATTATGTAAAATTAGGGGGAAAGAAAATCTTTTTTTTTTTAATACTATGATTTTAAAGTCATTCAAGGCAGGAAAAATAATAACTCGTGGTTCCCATTTTTGTTGAACACATTCCAGTGCAAAATATAGGTCAATCAACTTTATATACCCCTTGGATAAGCATTTAGGTTGATTAGAATTCTGTGAGTACACCAGTTCTGCAATGTGCAGATTCCCACGTAGAGTCCCATTAGTAAAACCTGTGTCACTGCAACCATTAGGCAGTGATTAGTGGAGGCAACGACAGGTTTTCCTCTTCATCAGCAGGCCTCTCTTGGGAGAACCAGTGGCTCCATCCAGCCTATTAATAGTCCCCAACATGAGGAGGGAGGGGAGTGGTACCTCCCATGGTGCCTGCCCTTAACCACACTACACACACTTTCATTAGCGTGTTAGCTAAATGATTGGCCTCAGGATAGCCCCCAAGCCCTATAACGTACCCACAGGCTTCCTGGTCAATTTATTCATTTATTCACTGATTTCAGCATTCACACTCTTTGTGGTATAATATGGTAGATTTAGTTTTTTTTTTTTTTTTTTTTCTTTTTTATATACAGCAAACTGAATGGAGTGTTTGTGTTGGAAACACAGGCTAATATTGAGGTGACATTAGAATGAACCCCAGGCTCCTTTCGTAGGGATTATACATTAAAGGAAAAATGAGTGAAACAAACCAATACATGCAAAACAGGTGAAAATAATGGGTGTGAGGAACGTTTTTGGTAACATTTTATTTTGGTAATTTAAGTAGTAAGGACGATTCTAATACCAACTCTTGTCTTACTTCCAATTTTTTTTTAACATCTTACAAAATTTTCAAAAAGCCTTATATTTTTGAAAACATACAGTTGATTGTTCTTTTTTGTTTTTGCAAATAGGCTAAGGTTTTACAATTCATTTAATGTATTTGTTATATCTTAAGGAAATAGTTCAGTTTTTCTTAAGAAGTTATAAGCAGCAAATAACTCATTGCATAATATTGGCACCTACTACTTTAACATTTCTGAAATTTTATTTTATTTTTTAAGGTAGTGGTAGTAGTCTCCTTTGGTATTGGTCACTGTTGGACTAGACATTAGCTTCAGCCTATGGAACCAACTAACTTGTATCTAAACTGAATAAAGCTGCTAGGAAAGTTATCTAGATGATGTTAAATTTTTGTAACCTTTTAACAGAAGCTCAGTTAAAAAATTCCAAACTATTTTTGCTTTCCAACCCTTTAATCTTATACATTAAAGGGTTTAATTTAAATACCATCTCTCCCACTGCTAGTTCTTTGATACAGGGAAACATACTTATCACTTTAACATCTTCAAACAAGCCTACAATTTATATCTGCTGAACACCATTAATCAAGCTATGGGTACCAATGAGATGAGTTTTAAAAATTTACTGACAGTGATTATTGTTCAACTAAGTCAGTACTGAAAAGTTTGATTGTGATTGTTGACCTCAGCGCAACAGTTTGACTATTTGGGATGAATGTTTAAAAGGTTGTTAGACAGAGGAAATCCCTTCTTGTATTTAAATTACTGTAGTGGTTTGCATGTAAATGCTTTCCTAATAAGCTCTGTCATACTAACTGCTCCCAGCTTCAACTTTCAGTTATCAGAGAGTCATCTTGGCTAAAAAAGTTAATAAAAGGTACATTAAAAACTGTCATGAGCTCTGCAATCAAAAATAATTACATGCACACATTCTGTTGATAGTAGAATGTGTAAAATGAGTTGAATGTAGTAACATGATATCTTTGGGACATGCTAATTAAAATTACATCATTCGGTCGGTGCAATTTACATAGAGGTCATGTTGTGCTAATATGGCGCACGTAGAAACAGCCGGCCCGCAACAATATGGTTTGGTCTGACCCACTGACATTTCAGCACCAAATTATGCACATTGTGCGAATTAAATTAATTAGGAAATTCATTAAGAAATATGGCTCGCGGAAACGAGTGTAATATTTAGTTTTGTGATGTAATTTTCTTTCATTGTTAATACTAATTTGTTTCATAACACTTCCTGAGGTTAGTCGCCCACCCTGTATTAACTGTGATGTATGTAATTTGTTAGCTGTTTAATTAATTGTGATTAGAATTAGTGGATGTGCAGCTTGTTTTGACAGATGGTCCCCATCAGTGAGACCTTTTGCACAATTTAATTGTGCAAAGGAGTAAGAAGTTGGGTTATGTGCTGAAGGTTGGGTAGAAAATATGCAGTACGTTTAAAAGCTTCACACAAAGAACAATTATTGCAATTTAACCAATAAAAGAAAACATCCAAACACATTGGATTCATTGCATGCTGTCTCTGCTAGTTTCCCCACTTAGTGATGCTGGTTAATTGTAGCTATTAGATATAATAATTACATCCTCATATTATTACTCTTCTTCAGAAAACAGGAGACCTATAAAATCTTTACTGATTGCTTCACAATTATTTTTTCCACTTAATTATTTTACCCACTGATATATTCACCTAATTAATTTCTGGTATATTATTATTATTATTATTATTATTATTATTATTATTATTATTATTATTATTATTATTATTATTATTATTATTATTATGTTATTTGACGCCCTCTTTAAAATCCCATGCATTCCTTTAGCTTTGATTTGTAGTGAGGTAAAACCTGTTTGGACTAAGCGTTGATATGGTAGCGTTTGTCCACAAGATGGCGCTTTAGCTCTGTTCATATAATAACATCTAACACAAAGGAAAATCTTTAAGTTAAAGAAAGAATAAGTAAGAAGGATTAAAAGATCATACGGTTTTTTTGAGAAAGCATTTATGCTATTTAAAATGAAAATGTGGAATTTGAATCAATCCACAACATCTGTCAATTACCTGATATTGTTGTATTTCTATCTGGGTTCAGGTTTTGTATCAAACTATCTGTGATTATATAACAGGGGTGCAGGTGCATTGTTTCATAATATTGCATGAAGCCCCTGTGGTTACATCCAGGATGTTTTATGAATCCTTATTGTTCTTTACTGCTGGATTTAGCAAATTTAAGATTATTATTTTCACTCATTCTAATTTTTGTTCTGTTTTTTTATTTAAACCCACAGGGACCTGTTATAGGAATCATTATAGTGTCTATTGGCATATAATTATAAAACCAAAACAGTGTATGCCAATGCTCAGAGAAAGAAAATAGAGAAACAGCACAGTAATTTGTTCAAGGTACTGTTTATATGTACTGTACAAAGGGCTAAAAGCACACATTGACAACAATGATAATTGCATACAGAAATCAGAATCTTCTAATTTCCCTTGATTGACTCTGAAAGAGGTTTGGCAGGCTAAATATTGAAAAATCTAATGATGTTCTCCTGTTCATTAAAGGCATTAAAACAAAGAACTCCTGCTTTTTTTGGTCTTTTAGCACATGAACCAACAGTGGATAATTAAATGCACTTTGCAGGGGCTTCATAAAAGCTGAAGTTAGGGATGTATGCTTTGATGCATATATGGGGACAATCTTGTAGATTTTGCATTTGAATGTTTAATAAATTGTTGATTACAGAAATTAAAGATACTTATTTTCCACTTTTTTTTTTTTTGCAAATTTGAAGACAACATTTAGGAAATCATGACAGAGCCTAGTGGCAGAGCTATGAGGAAAATAAAATCTGTTTGTTGATGGAAAGGAAAAACCACGAAAAAATGAGACACTGAAATCTCAAATTTCCTCCTTGATAATCAGGTCAAATACTAAATGATATTTTATAGTTTTCCCCCTATTCCTTAAATTCAAGCAAACCTATAAAGTCCTAGGATTTCAGATTTATAAATGCAAAAGCTAACAATATGTACATTGATGCTGTTTTTATTTTCCTTTAATTTAATTTAAAAGCAGTTTTATTGTAAACATATAGTTTGAGGTATAATTGGGGATGATTTAGTTATTACTTACTTTTCCTATTGTCCAAAATCCTTACACAGTGCTATTTCTCCTTACAGTGTTATTGTCCTAACAAAAAAAAGGAAACAGCAGTTCTGACCTGAAAGACAAATTAAAATTGGTATTGAATAGAAAAAAACTTCTCTCAGTGCATCTCTAATTCTAGACGTAAATAAGAATCTTGAATGAAAATAAATAGCTAATTCATGTTTTTTAAATCTTTAAAAAGTTCTGCACATTAAGCCAGTTATTTCATCAGATTGAACATAGCATCTATGTAACTCTGTACATCCGCACCTTTCATCTTTTTTTTTCTCCAGGTGACATGAAGGTGATACGTATTTGGCTCCCAGTGGATATGACTTAATGTCTGACATAAAAAATAACTACATAATTTGTCTCAATCCAGAGGGCTGACTTGGCATGGACGGCTATGGTCCTAAATGTCACCCTGTAATGAGATCTGGCCAAAGGTACACAGTTAGGACAGCGCCCGCTGGCACCTGTGATGCCCACTGGCGGATTTTTTACCCCACAGCCATTTGGACAACCCCAGTTTCCTTTGTGCACACTGACGTACATGATTTGCATCCAAACAAAAAGTTTCAGTGTTGTCAAGTTTTATTTTCACTTTGCCAATCGAATCATGCAGAAGCAAGAATATATTGTTGCACAAAAGCAAAGCAGAAAATTCTGAACTACACATCACAATTACTAGGATAAAAAAATACTACGAACAGATTTACCGATCAGTGTAAGACTTTTCAAAGATGATACATGCAGATATAAACTGTAGTTTAATGCTTTTGTTATTCACCATTAAAATCCCCCTCATGTCTTAAGCTGAGGGGGATGACTAAGATCTTCATGAGCTGAAAAATTGCAGTGACCACATAACACTCAGAATTATTCAGCGAGAAGCTATCTTCCTAGATGGAAGCAGGAAGACTTTCAGTTTTGAGGAACTTGACTTCTTTTGTTTGACTGCTTTGGGACCTATTGGCAACACACTGCGTTTATTATCTTACAAAGACGCAGGAGATGAGGGAACGTTGTATCTAAATTAACTTTTTCTATTTCCCGGTGAATGAAATCAATTCCATCCTTTTATGTTACTTTTCATCTGCCTTTTGTCTTGTTGCGGAATCTTTTCTCTTTCTCTCTCATTCATCTGTTTTGCCCTTTCCTTGATCTGATAGCATTAAACATATAATTAAGTCATAAAGGAGGGGACTGATGAGTGTAGCAGATGGTAATTGCGTCCTACATTTGAATGAAATGATATGCATTGCTACAATTTACAGCCTTCGCCTCATATTTTATTCAGCAACCTTTTATCTCTTTTCCCGCAGAATTATTCTGCAATAAATTTAGACATCTTATCAATAGCTGGAATGATAGTGGCAGAAACACGAGAAAAATGAGCCTCAGCCGTTTTCTGCTGTTTAAAATAATTTTCCATAATAAAGGAGCTATCAGAGTCGCTCCATCACTGTAGTGGAGGTGGATGTTCCTGCTGCTGATGAGGTTGCTGTTTGTGGACAAGCTGTCACTCTCCTGTTTGTCTACAGAAATGTAAAAGGACAGACCGAAATTGTTTTTGTGATGTTCAGGGTATGAATTTCACACAGCATAAATAACCAGCCAGAACTTACTCAAGATGATAAGAAGTTGTTGCACTTTATTTCCTATACATAAATACACTACACAGCTATGTAGGCTATTAGGTGTTTGATGCTGTTAATACTGCTATTTTAATCGCTGTAACAGAATAATAGAAAATGGAGTTTAACTCTATGGTTAAACTCCTTTTTCTACCATGTAAAGTGCACCACAGCAGAACTTCCCTTCATATTTAGTAACATTTAACCTTATCTAAAAATGTTTGTCACTCAGATTTCTATTGACAAATGTACAAAAAAACATTTGGAGTTTTTTGTAAATGTATTAAAAATGGAAAGTGGAAAAATAAAATCACATATGCAAATATTCACAGTCTTTATTCAACACTTTCCTGAAATGCCTTTGATAGCAATCATAGCTTAATTTGTTTTCAGTGTTTCCTACTATTGTTCTTTGGGAAACTTTTTAAACAGGTTGGATGGACAAAAATGATAGATAACCAGAAATGTTCAATTGGATTTAAGTGAGGGCTTTGGACAGGCAACTCAAAAATGTTCACTTCTTTTTCATGTTTGAAGAACAGTTTTTCTAATCTGAGGTTGAGAGTTGTCTGGAGAAGGTTTTCTTAAAGAATCTCTATATTTGTTGCAGTTATTATCCCTGCTGCAGAAAAACAAAAACCTACAGCATGTTTCTTGCACTATGTTTCACAGTAGGAATGGTGTTAGCCAGGTAATGAACAGTGCCTGTTTCTCACTAGAAATTACAATTGAGGTTCAAGAGAAGAACATGTGTTTTGTTTTCAGTATTCTTGTGGTTTTTCAGAAATTGGTCTGACAATCTCCAGGGTTTATTTTCTAAAAATCCAAGTAGGCTTCCATGTGTGTCTGACTCCTTTACCACTAAGGCCCATTTGTTCGATTGCAATAACAGTAGTTAAACTTCTGGAAGGCTCTCCTATTTCTACATGGGAAAAGTGGCTCTCTCTTAGAGAATGTTGGGATCTTAATTACCTAAATTTAGTCAGGTTCCAAACATCTTCCATTCAGAACAACGGAGGACATGGTTGACTTTAGAATGTTCATGGTAGTGAATATTTTCTTCCATCCCTCCTCCAGGTTTGTGCTTTGACAGTATCTGGTTTTGGAAGTTTAAAGAAAATGGATTGCTTGGTTTCTGCTCAGGTTGGTTTTATCAAATGTGAGACCTCATATGGACAAATGTGTTCAAGTCCAAATCATTTCCTATCACCTGAATTTAGCGAAGGTTGACTCCCATCATGTTGTAGAATGTCATAGCAAAGCCAAACACCATTAATATTTTTAGTAGGTGGTTTGTTTTGGATTTAATTTTTACCAAATGGGCAAAAATGTTGTTGCTATTGGGTGTTGTGTAGTATTGTCTGTGAGAAATTTATTTAATCTATTTTGGAATAAGGCTGTTACATAACAAACTGTGGAAAGAAATTTATCACATTCTCTATGTCATTCTACATAGCACAATCAAATAACTATGTTGTTATAAAAATACTGTTTATATCAAAAATATAAACAGTATATTTGCTATTTGATACCTTGAAATTAGCCTCTGTCTTTTTGACACTGGCTTTAGCATGTCATTACAACAATTCTTATCAATGCAGTTTAAAATTATTATGAATGTTGGACTGAGAAGTAGTTTGTATGATAAACTCAGCAAATGAGCAGTTCTACCAGGTGTTTGCTAATTGCTGCTGCCACTAGTCTGGGGGAGCTGAGTGGAGAAGGCGTGGGGGAGGGATACATGAAATAAAGCAAAACTTCATGTATGGTTTTGTTGAGAAGATAAAATTATGATATAAAGCACAAGAATGTTGATGTTACATAATACCTCCAATTTATGAAGTAATTTGACATTTTATTCAGATGTTTGTCTGAATAAAATGACATCTATTAGGCATCTTGCCTAATAGACTCAACATCAAGAGATATATTTTTTATGGCTAATTCTGTCAGGGGGTGGTGTGGTGAGGTGAGGTAGGACGCCAGGAGACCCAGGTTATAGGTGAATGATGATGGTTTTAATAATGAATTAAACAGAGAAACAGTCCAAAACCAAGGCAGCACTGCTGAGCAGAATCCAGGGCTCAACACAGGTAGCGCAAGGTAAACGAATGGACACAAAACTGCATAGACATGACGACAACCGACAAACAACGACACATACTTCAGACGAGGACCCGACAGAGAACAAAGGACAGCGGAAGGACTAAATACACAGGGAGGCAATCAGGGAAACGAGACACACCTGGGAGTAATCAAGGGAGGATGGGAAAAACGGGAGACTAATAGACACAGAGAACTCGAAAATAAACACAGAAAACTCAAAATATACACACAGAGAAACATGGAACATGACAAATTCAGCTTAACCAATCTCTTTCTGCCTTTCATTTTTTTGTTGTCCATCCATCCATCCATCCATCCATCCATCCATCCATCCATCCATCCATCCATCCATCCATCCATCCATCCATCCATCATCCATCCATCCATCCATCCATCCATCCATCCATCCATCCATCCATCCATCCATCCATCCATCCTTTTTCCATTCTAGCCAATTGTTTTAAATCGTGGCTCTTACATTTGAATACAAATCGAACAACCCACAATAATCACGATTCCCACTTGCAGTATTTTGACTAGGTATTAATCCTTGAAGGGTTACAGGTTCTGGTCTCTGTCTCTAGCAGTCATTGGAGGAGAGGTACTGCTGTTCAGTACATGCTGGATAGGTCAGATCTTGGGCTAAGATGGTTTGTTTAAAGGAAACAGTTTACTTTAGTCAGGCACTTTGCTTTTTATTTTGACCATAGATAGGATTAACTGTATTTCAGCAAATAACCTCAAATAATAAAGTCAGCAAGTTTTATTGTTGCTTCTATAATTTTTCAAGTGCAATTTGCCCTCAAAAGTGGGGTCTAAGATGAAGCACCAATCCTTTACTTTGTTATCCAACTTCCACATGAATCCCTCCTCCATGCGATCATTTGCACGTTCACTAATTCTTCATGAAAAACTTCTCTTCTGTAGTGGCAGCAAGCAGAATAGTTGAGTGGAGCTCTGCCAGAAGACGGTTTTTGTTCCACTGACATGCTTTCCTTTCACCTGTCCCTGGTGAAGTGCTGGACTCCACTGATATTTGAGAACTGGTTACGGGGGTGATATAGGTTTAATTCTCATGTTCCCTCCAACCTGCCAAGAACAGGCTCTCCATGCCAGCTGGAAGGCTTTCGCATGTAGACGAGAGCGAGGGTGGGGAATGGAAATGGGGGGTATTAGCAAGGGCTGAAGAGATATACAGTACAAACGGAAGTGCCACTAGACCTTGAAGGTGCAACAGAAGTGGGTTTTTTTTTTTCCCATTAGTACACACCCCAGGCTCTTAGTTTTTTGCCATGATGCAGGTCCATTACCTTTAAGTATAAGTCCTTATGTTTGGTCACCTTTTTTTTTTTTTTTTTTTTTTACAGCCGTTAGGCCCTGAAAGGAATCTACCTGGGGTGACCCAACTGTATTTACTGACACCTCTTGAGTTTCCACATGCTGGTAATAGACTGGAAAACACAGATAATATGTTTGATCGATCAACATGAACATATTTCATTTTGCTGAGATCAATAACAGTTTATAGTTGACAGAGCCCAAAGAACTAGTTTTATTTGTGCTTTTTGATTGAAGTTGTCTTGCTGAGCCGGCAGAGTGAGTCACTGCAGACCAGGCCCATGTGGCAGGCATGGACTCTTCTGTTCTATTATTGCCTGCAATCTGTATTTAAAACTAATATCAGTGTGTGCTGCATGGCTCGGGGCGAAAAGCACCAAACCAATCTGCTATACAGCATGTGTTTGTTTTCGGTTTCTTGTGATGGGAATTAGAATGTGAAAAATAACAATTCCCGTACATTTTTCACAGCTATCCATTTTTTCATTTGAGGGTGTAATGATTAGATTTCTTTTTTGTATTATGTTTTCACCATGTTCGAAACATAATAGAAAAGTGATGTGAAACCAAAGGGAAAACGAGGAAATTAACTGATGTGCAGGAGAAAGACGTTTCTGAGGCTCAACCTTTTGCAGTTTCTGCTTTTCATGATCATGCTTCGTGGAACACCCTGCAGACATGGAGCCTTTGCTCTGTGTCATACGGTTCCTGGCCCGGCTGCTACCTTCTGCACACCGGTCAGACAAAACAGCATGAGATGGGAAGTCCACATGGATAACCATTTACTACGGTAGGTGTTGCTTCAGGCAAGTTCTATTCTGGGGAAATTTATTGTGTGTACACTGGTGTTATGGCAATAACCTTCTTATAGAGGTGCTTACCCAAACCTTTATCCTTCAGAACAGTAAGTGGGTTCATATTAAACACTATTTTAAAACAGTTTGTTTACAAAATTTGTAAAAAGAAAAAAATATATTTGTTTTGGTGTTGTATATGTCATTGACTGGATGGGATGTAGTTTTTCAACTTAACTCAGAAAATATTTTGACTTTATTTCACCAACTAATACATTAGAACAAGGGTCTCAAACTCCAGTCCTCAAGGGCCGGTGTCCTGCAGTTTTTAGATGTGCCACAGGTACAAAACGCTGGAATGAAATGGGTTAATTACCTCCTCCTTATGTAGATAAGATCGCCAGAGCTTTGCTAATGACATAATTAGTCTATTCAGGTGTGGTGCAGCAGGTGCACATCTAAAATTTGCAGGACACTGGCCCTCGAGGACTGGAGTTTGAGACGCCTGCGTTAGAATAATTCAGACATGCATAATTTTGAAAGATTGTTGAAGTGGCAAGAAATATACAATATAAAATGCTTGAATTTGATATTCCTTTACTTCAATCTTTTAAGTAGAAAAAAATCTTCTAAGTGAAATTTTTTTTAACTTTTGATTAGAATGCTAATATCAGTATAAGCTCTCTCAACTCTCAAACCAAGATAAGTAAAATTCTCTGGTCTGATGTGACAAATATTGAACTCTTTGTGTGAATTCTAGGAGGAAACCAGGCGCAGCTCCTCAGCAGACCAATACCATCCCCACATTGAAGCATGGTAGTGGCAGGATCATGCTATAGAGATGGTTTGCTGGAGCAGTAACTGGCAGACCAGTCAGGATAGAGAAAAAGATGGATACAGCAGTGTGCAAAGACATCCTGGATGGAAACTTGCACCACAGCAACCTTGACCTCAGACTTGGGACACAGTTTAGTTTTCAGCAGAACAACAACTCAAAGCATGTTGCTAAGATCTCTAAGGAGTGTCTTTAAACAGTATTTTAGGAAACAGATTTAATTTAGTCAATTTAGAATAAGGGTTTAACATAACAAAATGTGGAGAAAGTTTTAAGTTGTATGATGTAGCTACCAGATTCAAGTTTCAACCTCTGATTAAATGGATCATCTAATAATTTCTGTTGTTGTTAATTGACAAGCAAGCTTCTGAGTGGGTTCACAGCTGACTGTGAACCCACTCAGAAGCGTTGCACTGGGAAAATGCAACGTTTTTCCTTTTCATGGTTTTCTTTATTGTTCTCCATCTAGTTTGAGCTCATATTTTTTGTAGTTTCTTACCGCAAGAATATCAAAGTTGTTTTTGGATTTTTCAATGTACATAAAGGCAATAATTTTCTGTGAAGTTTATTTCTAATCATTATGTGTCTTATTACATTAAAAAAAGTTAGCCTCATTGACATGTTAACAGCTGCAATTTTATAGGAAGGCAACTTTAAAGTGTATTGGCAACAACAGACCTTTTGTTCAAAAGTTATACAGAGATGATTCATACAACAATAATAGGTGATAAATCCTGTATTTACAGAATATGGCCATAATTGTCCTGTAATTACCTATAAAGACCACCTCGTCAGACATCCATTTTGGTTAAAACAAATCCACTGTCTGTGTGAGTCAAGTGTGGATAAAAATATTTGTACAAAAGAGATACCTATGTTAGACTTAAAATGATTTTTATTTTTATTTTTTTTACTGATTTTAGTGTCTTTGTAAGTGTCTGAGCAAATTCAGTCTTTTTAAATATAAGTTGTGTAGATACCATCTTGCCTGTGGGAATAGAAAAATACTTGGTTTGTAGACTGGCCTGTGTGGAATACTTTTTGTCAGATAAACGGAGCCAAAAATAGGTAAAAAGAACATACCGTGAAAGGTCACTAGTGATGGTGTGGCAGCCATTTCTGCTTTTAGAGTATTAAGGCTAATTAGCATTATGTAGGGCTTATATTTTTATATATCTTAAAACAGACTTCTTTAGGTGTTTTTGAAGTTTTAAACTCCCAAGTGGTTTAAAACGGGGCTAAAATAATTCTTGCAAAGATGGGTCAAGAATGAAAATGTCAAATTTTACATATTTATAAATAAATAAAAACACAATTTCAAACATGTGACTCTGAGTTAAGTAAAAACTACATTGATGTTCAAATAGATCAAATTAGAGATGTAAATTAATTATGGTTGTTTAAATGTTAAGTGGAATGGTTTTCCTTAAATATCCGTTGATTAAGCATAAAATGCCACATTTTTATTCCTCTTTTTTACAATAAGCATATCTAATTGGAGATTGGTGAGCCAGCAAACACTAAGGACAGGTTCTAAAGATTACTTATATACATTACTATGAAATATTCTTTGACTTGTAAGTCATGCAAGTCATTTAGGCTGATGCTATAGTATTGTATAGAAGTACTTGCACCCTCACTGATTTTATTTTTGCTTATTTAAGCTTTTAAGATCTCAAAACAAAAGTGAAACAGATAACCTGAGTAAAAGCAAAAAAAAAAAAAAATCACATTATGATGATCTGGTGCTGGTTTTTTGTTGTAGAACCAAGATAGCTTGTTGTACCTGAGTTGACCCACAGATTCTGCTCTCTAGCTGAAAAATTATGCAGGAGAATGTCTGTTTGTGTCTTTAAGTATGACAAAAAAAAGTAATAATGGAAGAAATCTGAAAGGGGACGAACACTTCTCCTTAACACTATGAGCTGATACACAACACGATCAAACAATTTTGTTGAATTTTTTTGGAGACATTTGAAGATTCAAATTTGTTCCCAAAGAAACAAGCAAATAAATAAATAATTGCAATCAGCACAGGATGTGTCAAATATATATACTAAACTTCCCATGCAGATTACCTGACATGAATCGCTCTCACTACACATTACAATTTGAGAACTCCGCCCTATAGATTACAGCCACAGTGACCAAAGCTTCTGGTGCCTTTTGCAGCCCACTTGCACTAGTGGCTGGCTGTGTGTGTGTTTGCTGTGGGGCTGCATTTGCAGGGAAAAGCAAATACTTGGAGGACAATGCGCTGAGAGTGTCCGTCCCTCTGCCTTAGATTTGGCACAGGTTTAGGGTGAGGCATGAGATGCATATTGTTTGTGTTCATTTGAATAAGGACAAATGTCAGATTTCCATGGCTCCGGGCAGCCTGCATGTTAGATGATCAACTCTTTTGGGCCCCTGGATGTGGGGTCATCAGTAGCGCTTCCAGGTCACTGTCACTGCATGCCGGTTTGAGGCCATAATTGACCTTTTGACAGAGCACAGGGAGACATTCTTTCTCTAAGGGCAAAAATAATCATTTTACATTTACTTTTTGGTTGTGCTCATGTTGACTAATTAAATTGTATGGGTTGCTACAAATGTAAAGTAGTCTAAACCAGATCTTTTATTAGCTATGATCTTATTTAAAAAAAATAAATAAATTACATTTGCATCAGTTGCTTTTTTGACCACTGTGGCCAAACAAAAACAAGGCATCAGCTGGTATCTTACATGATTTGGGGTTACTCAAACTTATTTAATTAACACTTAGCGATATATAAACAAAAGATTTAGTTCCTCTCATGGCCTACTGTAAAAAAAGCCACTGTTGTTATGGTGTGCATTGCTGCAGAGAAAGGTTGAATACTGCCTGTAACCTAAAGCCCCTGAGCTCCCTCAGGCTTCTTTCCCAGCACACAGTCTCCAAAGAAGCGTGCTTTCATCCTTGACTGTGCTTGTTATACCTCACAACATAGCACCCAAGGCTACATCTCTCTTTAAAACCTTTATCATTAGCTTTCATTCATATTATTAGCTTTGCCTTATCAGTTTATATAGAATATTCCCTACATGTTTATTTTTATGGTATTTTGTTCTAATTCATCTTTTTCTATCACCTAATATTATAAATTGTATTTCTTTGAATCATGCAGTGGTTTGAATAGTGTTTCAAGCAACTAATCTGATTTTGTGTGACTAAAATATGCTTCCAAAATATTTGCTTGCTACTTTATTAGTTTTTACCTACAGCCAGAAAAAGGGAAAGGAAAGCAGCAGAACGCCAAAGGCCAGGCCTTAGAGACCACAGTGTTACATTATTAATTAAAATATAAGTCGTCTTGTTGCCCATGGGTATACAGTGTAACACACTTGATTGAATCAGGTACTGGCAGCCGGGGCCTTTTTGTATTTTGCGCTTGAAGGGATGAGAGAAATTTGAGCTGGGCTGTATTACTCTACTCACTCACACACATACAAACGCACGCACGCGCACACACGCACCCGCACACACGCACGCATGCACACACGAATACAGCTGGGCGGTATTACTCTACTCACACACACGCACCCACACACACACACACAAAAAACATGTTTTGAGAAACGGTTGTGAGCTGTTGCTGGAAAGCTAGGTGGTAGATTTAGGAAAGGCAGTTTAATTCCCATATAGCTATACTGGAAAGTTCTCTCACTTATTTTGTTCAATTCATATTCTTTTTTTCTAAGATGCAACACAACCATAGAAGGTTGGTTGTTTGTTCAGCTGAATCTCTTTTTTAAACAGATAAAAAAAACTATTTCTTTGTCTCAACAGATCAACTAAACATATCTAGAATTTGATTCAGCTTAATCCTACATTAACTTTCAATGATACGTTTTTAAATGTTCTCATTCTTGTCAAAGACAACACCTTAGCTGACCAGATATTCTCAATTTAATTGCACACTTGATGCAGGCTGTTAGGTCCCTGTACGAACCATGTTAACAAACTATTTAGTGCAAAACTTCTGATTGGTGACTTCCAAAGGCAGTTGGTTGTAATAGATTTTTAAGGTTATTGAAGTAAAACAGGTGGAATAAAATGCATGCCACACATTTTAGATGATTTGTGAAAAGATATAGAAAAATATGTTGTAACGCAACCAGATGCAATGATTTTATAATTTATGTCCTTTTTATTTCCTCTCCTATTCTCTGTTCTCATCTCCTATCTTCTCCTCTTGATTCCTACTGACCTCCAGTCTAGGTCTGTTAGATGTAGTCCAGGTCATGGCAGACACAAGGAGGATGGAAATATCAAAGCCAGCCCAAGGCCTTTACATTCAGTTTTCCTGCTCGAGGTAATCACAGTGTGCAGATCAGTGCAGTGCACAGCTGAGGCCTTGTCCTTTCTGCCTGTCATTCCTCCGTTCACTTTCATGGAGCTTTAATTCACTACATCCAGAACTGCCACCTAAAGCAAATTGCAAGGTTTATTTCTTCACATGGTGAAATGGCTAATGAGAGTTTTGTAATTGCGAACCTGTCATCTTTGTGCTTAAAAGGGAAAGTGAGAGCTCTGTTTATGTATTAAAAAAATAGACATGAACCTGAATGCATCTAGAGAAGTGTTTGTCAATAAACAGGCCAATTGTGTGAGGTTCTGAAGTGTATCGAGTGGCACAGCTGAGTGAGTCGAATAGTCTGCAGTCTATTGATAACTCGCGCCTGCTTTAAAATCTTGGCACAACAATGCAAGAGGAGCCTTGACCGCTTCACTGAGCAACAATACCTTTCCTCACTGGCAGCTCCAGTGTCACGATGACAAACAACAATAAAGGATCTGTTTTTGCTCATCAGCCTTTCAATCCTGGTACATTTTGATAAGAATATTAAAAGGATTTATGGAGAGAGATCTTTTTGAAGTTCCTCACAGCCACCACAGTGAGAGATCTACCTGCCTTCACATCTGTCATTTCCTCTTTGCTCACACCCACCCACCCTCACAGACAGTTCCTCCTCCTTTATTCCTCTTGCTGTCAGTCTCTGTGCGCAAAGAGCCGGTTGGCTGGGCCTCTAGCTGGGAGGTATGGTGGAGAGTGAGCAGTGTTGATGTGGATGGCCCCTGGTCACAGGCCAGGGCCTGGCTGTTAAAACGCAGCCTCTTTTGTGCGTCAGAGCCAGCACTGCCAGTCCCATTCCGCTCCGTCGCTGAGGGTGGGGAGGCATTTACCCACCGCATGCATTCGTTCCAACGGCATAGCTCGATGCAGGGCTAAATGGCATTGTTACAACGCGTCTCTAGGAAGTGTTGACAGGTCCATATGCTAATTTTAATGAATGCAAGGGGGAAATGCGTTTTTTTGTTCACCTCAGCTCAACTGCAGAATCCTATCTGCACCTAGACTAGCAAAGATAATTGCAGCAAACTCAAATGAGCTCATTAGAAAATGTATTGAATTTACACATTATTTCCAGTAGTTAAGCTGAGTTATTTTCCCTCAGGACTCAATTACATAGTCATTTGTGACTCAGGTAAATGGCTGTCTTTGTGTGACTTTTTCAACTGCGGAACCAGAGCTGCTGAATAATTTGTAAGAAAGCTGTTTTACAAGCATCATTTGTGAGAATTTCAAACTGGGTTGGGCGGGTGGGGAAAGAAACTGCAGAGAAGATAACTCCCAGCTTTTGTTCCTTTATCCACTTCATTTGATTAACTAACAATGTTTCTGTCAGTCATGAATTATTTGAATCCTTGTAATGTTTTTGTTCACAATGACCTTGTTGTCTTTCTGACATGCATAATATTGTCAGCAAGAGTCTCACTGCACTTCATCTAGTCAAAAGCGTAAGCCTATTTTATTTATTTTTGCAACGAAAGGAGGACAGAACACTCAATCCAAAGAAGACCTAGTGAGTCACGGTTCAGTAACAGGGATTATGCCAGCCCACTGTGCCTCGAAATGAACGTGAACATTCATCGGGTGACTCACGCCTTGAACTATATTCTCCCGGAGCCACAATGAGAAGATTGTCGGTGGAGCGGGGCATGGTGTGGAAACTATGTGACAAAGAGGAGTGCCCAAAATTCAAATGGCTTGTCAAATTGCTGTTTGTTCTGCCTGAAAATGGGGGATGTTTTGCTGGAAAACAAAGAAATTTGGATGGATAAGTGCAAGAATTTCCAGAGAGCGTTGTTTTGGCGCTCTCTGGATGAACTTAAGTGACTCTGGCTCTGGGCAGAGATCCAAGGAACACACTGAGGACAGTTTCACAACCCGTGTGGGTCGGTCACCAACATCAAGGTATGGCAGGGTTTAAAAAAGTTACACAACTACTAAAATGATCTAAAGCCCTTTCAACGGGATGCCCGTCACAATGCCAAAGGAATCACAGTTCAATGAAGCTCTACAAAGCATCAAGTAGTTCAGTGCTGCCCCTTTCCATCCTGCTACAGTCAGCTGCCTGCCAGCTGGTTGAAAAAACTCCTACACTTCCCTCTTGTTTGCAGAAAGGACAGACTGGTGTTTGGAAATATCTTCAGTCACAAAAAGCATGTAGTGGTGGGGAAACTAAAGCAACACACCTCTCACAGCCCTAAGTGATTTGCTGCATATCATTTTCACAGCATTTTGCAACAGTTTTTCTTCCAGGATTGATCTGCATTTAGCCTTATCATCTTTACATTTATTTGTTCATTTATTCGGGTTAATTGTAGGCCTGATTTGTGAATGCCTTCTACCTTTCCTGTTTATTGATGCACTAATCAGAGCTGTGAATCTCTGTAGCTCCTCCAAAGTAACCACAAATGCAAGCTTAGTACATAAAGTAGCTGAAACTGTCTTAAACAATTTAAATGTTTAAGACCTTTAAATTGTTTGTTCATCCTGAGCTCAGTCATACTTTCTCTCAATCAAAGCCTAGTAATTTGGTAATCTATGATGCATCTTATAGAATCATCATTACAGTAACTTTTTTTTAAATGTCTCCACAACTTTTTACTGGCTGTGTTTTGTGGTCTTCATGATACTGTTTGTTAAAAAAAAATTCTAACATTCAAGAAAAAACTAGAATTATATTAATATTTAGTTAGCAGGTGGACTCTACTTACTTCTAACTAAGCAGTTAGCAGTAACTTATTATTAGTGAATAATAAGTTCACTTATTATTCACTAATAAGTGAACTTTTGAAGACAACAGGTTGCAGTGGATTTGATTTATTGGGGCAAAAAGGGTTCATTGCCTATAAAAAACACACTTTATATGTATAACTTCCATTTGACATTCACAGGCTACTTTGTGTTTTTATGTAATACATTAAAGTTTGTTGTCTGGGGTAAAATAACAAATAGATGTTATATATTGACAATTTATTCAAACAGCTTTATAACTAATTATAGTGACATTAATTGTGGCTATTCTGTTTCAAACACAAGCAAATAGTTTGTTTTAAAATTGTATTGTAATTTTGGTGTAAATACAACATTACTTTAAAAACATAGTAGTTTTTCCTCAAGATTATCATCTTTTATAATAGTTCATCCCTATTTCATACAATTCTGGAGAACCTGAAATGAGCTGAAATGAGCTACTGAAGTCCTTTTTCTTGATTTTTAGTTGCAATCTCTTTACAATAATAGGGAAAAAGATCTTCTACATTGAAACAACTTGACTACACTCACTAAGCATATTCTTTACTTAGCTGGATAGGGAAGGGAGTTGTCAGAAAGGTCATTCTTTAGATTCACATTCAGTGTGTTCAAAGTGCATAATTTGCTCCCAACTCTGCTGAGCCAGCAGCTTGTCATGTATGCAAAACCGAGTTATGTGTCATTCTGTGCACCTCTGCGTTGTGATTTCGTGTTGCCACACAGTCTGTGCCGCAAATGCAGGCTGCCTTTGCCCTCGGAGTGGCCAAGAGGGGAGTGGGACCGAGCCCAGCGCCGCTGCGGCCCTGCGAGCCTCGGTCCAGACACATCCTCTGCACTCAGCTGTAAATATCACCAACAGCTGGTGGCACACAAGCTGGTCATGCTTAAACAAATTCCTGGCATACATGTGGAGAAGGAAAGGGCTTCTTTTGCTTTCCTTTCAACAAAGCACCCATATACTGTAGCTGCAATCTGAGAAATTACATCAGCATGTCAAGTCAAAGAAAAGGGATTACTAAGAAAAAAATCTATTGCCATGTAGGTACTTAATCACATACAAGCAATCTATCTTTGAAGATAAATTCCCACCAAAAAAGCAAAAGAAGGTCAAACTTTTTGGAAACCTGTTTGATCCAGCGCTTCTTACCACAACTCATCACGCACACACACAGCTCTGTTTAGTGAGATAGGATTCATCAAAGTCACCTTTGAGCTCAGTCGTCCACCTACTGCTCATAGTATCACGGATAATGACATTCAGTGTAGCCCAGATCACATTTATGATAGCATATTTGATACAGCTGTACTCCAGTGAAGAATAACACAGCCTAAAAGAATACCCCCCTTCCACCTGCCCTCTTTTTTCAGTTTAAACACAATCCATTTTCCAGTGTAAATCACTTGTCACTCTATTGCAAATGTAACTGCTGTGATCTGAAAGAGAGAGGTGGAGAGACAGAAAGAGGGAGAGTAAAGATTATCTTTTGGGCCATTTCACTGGCACCGTTGCGTGACAGAGACTGACAGCTCTTTCAGATGACTGACAGGTGTCCTTTGAAATGCCGGTGAAGCAGCTTCTGTTCAGACTGTTGAAATGCATATTTGGAGCTCTTATCATAAAGGCATGGATGGCCCAGATAGGTGCCGTTAACATTGCAAATGGGTCCAGAATTATTCATTGTCAGTGCTGTGGGAAAGAATGAGGAAGGGGCTGTGGAGGTGTGTGTGTGTGTGGTGGTGGCGATGGAGGGGGTGAAGTTTGATTATTCTGCTCACACAATGGCAGGGTGCTTAATGATTCCTCTCCACCTTGGCAGCGGCATGTGCCGACTTCAGGCGCTAGCGGCGGGTGACACAGGTCTGGCCAAGTGTTAGAGCAAGATCATACGTCCAGGCCCCATTTTAATTTCTAATACATTAATCTTTTCCTCGCAGATCCTCCATGAATATTCCAGGGCTCCTTGTTTGTCAGGAAGGCTGTCTCGCTTTCATCTATTCAGGTGGTTTCATTCACTGTGAAAGCCAGCTAAATGGACCCGATCAGTCAATGACAACAGGGATACAATAGAGCCCCGTAACACGTCCCTTTTCTCCTTTCAGGCTCCTGATAGACAACCCTGACACTTGCTCCCCAGGGACACCATCCGCCAAGTCACTGCACTGCTCCTGGAGAGACTTCCTTTACTTTATCAGCCCATAAAGGATTGTCACAGGTGACTATATCTGCTGAGGTATGGAGCTGCCCCCTTCTGACCTGCCACCTGACGTGTGGTCGAGGCGCCACGCAATGCGTCAGGAGCGGATTAAGGTGGCTTAAATGCTGTCTTACAAGCAGATTCGGCACTTCACACTTTCTAGAAATGTTAAGCCTTTGTTCTCTTCCATTAATTAGCATTGTCTTAAGTTCATTAGACCACAGCTCGTGTTGTTACTAATGAGGCAAGTTAGACCACCTACATACACCATACCTTTGTAGAGCTTGACCTGACATAGGTGTTATATGCTTTTCTGTCCACAGTGTAATGACTTACATTCCTACTGAGGGAGGTCGGACTTACATGTCAGCCACTGTATTTGAATAGCAACAACAATAATGGACAAATTCCAGTTAGGTTTTAGGATACACTGTGTAAGAGAGTCAGTATTACTTAAATTGGTTACTTTTTATTTAACTCTTTTAGGATTCAACTGCAACAATTGATTTGGTGGATCATACTCCACTTACAAACAGACAAATGAGATTGAAATTTATTGTAGTCAGAGGATATCTATCTGTTCAGTTCTGTTCAGTTCAACCAGGAAAATTCTTCTCTCCTGCTGCTTTAAGTTATGGTGTTCCTCAAGGATCCATTTTGGTGCCACATACTTTAATGGGTCAATTCTTCATTTCTTTTCATTATTATACAGATGACATAGATTTACATGCTGACTCCCCTTTCCCTCCAGAAACACCTTAATTCTTTGTGACGTACGTTCACCAAGATGTCAGAAAAAAATATGAGATTTTGATCCACATTGATCCAATTGGTGGAAATTAATCAGTTGTCCAGGATCTTAATTTTGAGTTCCACCACATTCCACAGTGCTCTAATCCTGAGTGTAATGTGTTTCTGAGCCACTTTGCTGTTTATGTACTGCTAGAGGTCTTAGGTTATCTCTTATTTTTAGCTCTTTTTATTCCTTTACTCTGCTGTTTTAAACATGCAAATACAGTACAATTGATTTGATAAGATTAGATTTATGTCTAAATTTGTATGCCAAAATATTATCTAGTATTTATTTGGAATGATTACAAAATTAACCCTGAGTAATGATCTCAAATGATCTCAGTAACCATTTAAGGATTCAGTGATCTTTAAATGGTCACTGAAGGGTAAAATCTTGTTTGGATGGAGTGTAAAAGACAGATTTTCCCAGATTCTAGACTTCCACAAAAGTTTCCCTACTTTCCTGCAAGACGTCTCAGGGCAGTGCACTTGTGTTAAATCCAAATGAGCCTATCTGTCAAATCTCCCCTTTCCATAGCCAAATGAGACTCACAGGGGCCTGTATTCTACAGTGGCGCCACAAAGCACTATAACTCAACACAGAGAGCACCCCAGCATTGGAAACTTAAAAGCACATTGGCACATACGGATATTAGAAGTGTCAAGCCCTGTGATGTAGACTGGGTGCCATTCATAATTACAATATCTGATTTAGGCTCAAAATGAACGCTCTAAAGGGAAAACGAGAGGAAAGCACCAATATTTTAGTGGAGAGGAGACAGCCTTCTCCCTCAAGGAACATCTTCACTGACAGTGGCTGCTGGAAAATTGGGATTTATACTTCCTGTTTTCTATTAATATGGAGATGAATACAGGTGTTCCAGTGTCGTAAAATTAGGTTAGCTTTTGCATATTGCAATTACACGTGTTGAGGAGAAAAGCGAGCTATGTGCATGTTCACAGGCAAGAGAAAATGGGAAAAAAACACCTAGATTTAAAAATGAACATAATAACAAATAACGCTATGCTCGCCAGCCCCCCTCAGCTCAGTTTGGAAAATTGTGGCTTGGCAGACACAAACACTTTTCCTTGTTTCTCACATTAAAAAGGGGCCACAAATAAACTGTAAAATATTTCACTTTGCAAGGGTGAAGTCTTGGGATGCCTCATCAAAACCAGGCAGAATTCCCTCCTGTCTGCTGTGGGGATTTGTGGAAGGTATTGTAGAGAAGATGACACTGGCACAATTCCCAGCAATATGAGTTGGGGATACACCATCTTAAAATCCTATTAATTCATGGCTGAGGCTCTTAGGTCACCACTTTCTATCACATAAAATTGGAGGTCATACATAGGATAGACAGAACTATTGCTGTCAACATTGTATTCTCTGTTTTTCTTTTTCATAGAAAGTACTCATAGGTCAGTGGTTTAGTGTTTAGCTGTATCTCCCTTGGAGAAAGCCATTAATGGAGTCATTACTACTATTATAATTAACTCTGTGTAACCCTTTGTATTTCTTTCTGGTACTCATTGTAAAGTCATTTACATATTTGTGTCTCTGACATTGACACAGCTCCTATAGTTGCCGACATTACATCTGTTTGCTCTTTGTTTTTTCTCTCTACAGTGGCCTAGTGCTCCTTCGTTGCCATTGTGCTCACCTAGACAAAGCTACCACCTTTGCCTTTGTTGCAATTAACTGTATAATTTTGTGTATCACTGGTTTTGTATTTAATTGTGTCACTTTGATAGACAAAGCCATTGTGAGTGTCAATATTGCAATTACCTTTGGCTATGTTCAAACAGCAGGCAAATGTTATTCAAAGCCCATTTCTCTTGCCCATATCCATCTTTTTCATAGCAGTCTGAACAGTCCTATTCATTCTTTTTATTGCCCTGTCCCCACAAAATCTGATTTGGGACACTTTCATATGTGGTACAAAATTGGATACATATCCAGGAGTTGTCAAAGTATCTGCAGTCAGAACAGTCATGTCACATTTTATCCGATTTTTGCTTCATTGACATGAGACGTGTCATAATTCTGCCCCAGAAGAAGACAAATGGTAAATTCAGACATAAACAAAGGCTTTGCTATTAGTTATGTTTTTTTTTACTCTTTTAGCTTGCTCTGTCTTTTTATGACCTTGTGACAATAAGATCATAAAAAGACAACTTTAAAATTTACCCATAGACGACAACATCGATTATTACTTCCGTCCACACAGAAGTCTAATTGCAGTTACATTTAATTGGCCAAAATGACCACATAAAAATAACATATTTTGGTAAAAACTCAGAATTTAGCATCAAGACCAGCTGGGTGAAGGTAGCTTTTTTTTTGCTTCTTTTGTATTTTTTTCCTTAAAAGGTTCTCTTGACCCAGACAGTCTCTGTTTAGCTGTATTTCTTATCCGGTAGAGATGCAGTTACTATGACCACCAATGGTATCTGCTGTCTGTGCTTTTCTGTCCATTGAAAGTTCTCCAGCTATTGGCCGTGTCTCTTTCTCATAAGGGAGTTATTTCTGGCCACTCTTGACACATGCTTGTTCTAGATGAGAAATTAATGCCAATAAAATTGGCTTAGAGACCGAAGTAAATCGGAGAGTGTGTAACTGAATCTTATACCGTGATTGTATAGGAATTTATTTCTTTCAACATATATTGATTCCAACTAGGTTTAGTGGCCTTGTAAAGGTCATTCAGGTGGCATTTTTTGTCAATTGGCACTAAATATTAAACTAAATTAAAAGTGAAAGGATGAACAAACAAACTTTGTAAGTGTTTTTTACATCTTACAATACCAAATTGCAAAGTGTTTATTAGTGAACTACTAATTATAAAACTTGTACTTTGAGTATAAAATTTACATTAATATAATATTTCGCAATTTTTAAAACACACTCCTATGTTTATTCATGCTACATATCAATCTATTGTTTGAATTTACGTAAACCTAGAGTTTTTGGTGATGGCAATAAAAAAGAAAAAGTAATTAACAAAGCTTAAAATGATTTGAAGTACTCCATATTTGCCTAAAATTAAACGTCATCTTGTAGTTCCTGCAATTTCTTCAGAGGTAACTCTTGGCCTGCTCTGTGACTTAATCAGTATCAGTGTAGGTTCTGTTACGCTGTCCTTGAAAGCAACACAGATTTGTAACAAGACGTGAAAGCCACAGCATTTACCTGGCATCCGGCTAACTTCCCCCCCCACAGCCCACAGAGTGGCTGTGGCATTGAGGCGAGACACTAATTCACTGTGTCAACCTGTCCCCCTAGAATATTTATGATGCTAAATACATTTAATTAGGCACCACGAGTTCTGATGGGAGAGAGAATGTACTGACAGTGAGAAGAAAAAAAAAGATTTTGTTACCTCTAATGGTGATAGGCTGTTAAAGCTTCATGCTCAGTCTCAATGATGGGAGAAATAACTACACCATGGAGGGGAACTTGAATTATCATTTGTGGCATGTTCATTACGCTGCCATCACAGCACCTCAAAAAGGAAAGTACATATGCTTGCTGAAAAGAAAAATGTTTTCACAAGCATAAACAGGTATTATTAATTTACTGACGCTGACACTGCAGGGAAGATGCAAAATTAACAATCAATTTTCATTGCACCAAAGGTTTATTATAAGAAATTAGACCTATACATCATCCTATTAGTTCTACTCATTTCAGTAACATACTTCATCTATACAGTACCTTGAAAAGTATTCAGTATTTTCAAATTTTGTCACATAAAAACACTTCAGTGGTTAATTTATTGAGATTACATTTGCTATACTAACATCAAGTAGTGTATTGTTGTGAGGTAGAAGAACAATGTTGCACTGCTTTAAAAATGCTTCTCAAATATATATACTTAAAAAGTGTATAATGCATTTGTATTCAGCCCCCTTTATTGTTGTGCCTCTAAATTAAATCAAGTGCAGCCAGTTCACCTCTATGTAATTTATAAATGTGACTTTGAAAACATTAATGATCAAACAGCATCATGACTACAGGGAACAGAGCAGACAAGTCAGGGATAAAGTTTTTAACCAACCACAGAGCACTGTTTGATCCATTATCTGAAAATGGAAAGAGAATGGCACAACTATGCTCAGATCATTTATCAAAGAAGCAACCAAGCAGCCCATGGTAACTCTAAAGATCATAGGAAATGTGGGAGACACCCAAAGCATGTACCAGAATGTGCTCTGGCTGGAGGAGACCAAAACAAAACTTTCTCATCTAGCTGTAAAACACTAGTGTGGAACAACGCACATTATCCTAAACACATCATACCAACATGAAGCATAATGGTGGTTGCATCATACTATGGGGATGCTTTTCTCAAGCAGGTACAGGGCAATTGTAACAGCAACTTTGGAATTCACCTTCCAGCAGGACAACAACCGTAATCTGACATGCAGACCTACAGGGGAATGGAGTCAAGTGATTCACATTTTACTGTCAAAATCTCGCACAGAATCTGTGGCAAAACTTTATATGCTCTTCACAGCAATCAAACTAATCTGGAGCTGTTTTGCAAGGAAAAAAATTCCAATAAATTACTTTCAAGTTTGTGGTTGTAATGTGACAACCTTTAGAAAAGGTCAGGGGGGGTTAAATTCTTCTTCAAGACAAGGCAGTCTTCACTAATTGAACAGTTTAAGCAACCCCCCCCAAAAAAAACAACATATATATACTTTGTGCCATTGTGCTCCAAACATCACAGAAAGACGGGCTTTGATGCATTGGCTGACAGCCCAGAGTAAAGTGAGACATCATGTCTGCGAGTGATAAAAACATGGCTAGAGTAAATAATAGTCAGTTTCCATCTTGACATCTGTCATCCGAGTGGAAATGGATGGGGAAATGACCAGCTCTCTATCGGCCGGGCTGCGGCTGTGTCGCCGGCTGAATGATGCAAATAAAAGATAATATCAGTGCTGCGCTGAATGGCATTACTCCAAATCTAATGTCATTAAAAAGGGTGGGTATTAGCTCCGCTGTCTAGAGGTGCTGGTGTGGACCGCTCCGGTTTGACTGACACACAGATTAAGTGCAGTGACAGGGAGCACAATAAAGTCATCAGAGAATGTGACATGTCAGTTAGAGCAGAGGGGGGGTGGATGAAGGGATGAATTGTCACTCTCTGTCAGAGCCCATCCTCTCTCTTATCCATGATGTCCCATACACCACCGTGGGAAAACAGGGATGGCACAGCCACGTCAGACAAATATTTATTCAGGTAGGGGATAAGCATGCCCACTCAAGTGTTCTTGTTTGCCACGTGTTTGTAAATTTGCTGTCATAAAGCACACTAGGTGATGGAGAAAGAACCTAAGAGTTTGGGTGAGAATCTGAAAGCTATCACAGAACCTAAAATATATTTGAATTGCGAAACAATAAACATTTCTCAAAAATTACAAAAAAATCACCTTTGGCTTCAAGAAACAATTTAATTTCAATTATGGGGACTACACAGGCATTTCTAAAATCCATTCATGAATCCATTGTCTATACCCACTTTTCCTTGCATGGTCTGGAGGTATCTGGTGCCTATAAGCATCAGTCGATGGGTGAGAGACGCCATACACCCAGAACAGGCTGCCAGTCATTTCTAAAATAAAGTTAATTTTACAGCAACATGCATATGTCAGCTATAAAAATGAAGATGCCAGAGTGGCCGTGTTTGTTTTGGATGTTTGATGCGCAAAATATAACCTGTTGCTGTGCACTGCGAATTAGCTGGTTTAAAGTTATCTAAAATGGTTTATCTTTGTTTATAAAACTATTGCAGAAAAGGCCAAAAGAAAGATTACAGCTAAATTTATCTGATGTTCATTTTATTTTTTGCTTTAATCCATGAATCAAAATTAAAATGAAGGATAAAAGTTGGATTTAACATTCACTACGCTTTCACTTTTTTTTTGGTAAATTAACATTATATATAGAAAAAAAACAAAACCAAATGCTACGGTACTTTACAAACCCATAATTTACCCAAAAAATAAAAAGGAATAGGCTGAAGCCAAAGTTTATGCTTGCTGTAGTAATTGCTGAGTTATGTTATTTTAGTACCAATAGGAATAATTGTTGTTACATTTTAATTAATTTTTTAATGTAAATACCGTGAGAGTATAAAACTCAAACCTATCATACTATGAGAATCTTAAACGCATGTATACAAAAAAACATGTTTGTTTCTGACAATCCAGAAACAAACATGCTTTTCATTATCTTTTAAATGACAATGCATTCTTTCACTGCAACAAAGGAATTCATCTATTACCCACCTCTGTATCAAGCTGCTTTAATACCTCAGCATGTGTCTGGAGATGGCTGCAGCTTAGAGATTTCAGATTATACCATCTGGCCAAAAGATGGCAATGTTGCAGTACTGAATTCCAAATGAGCTTTTCTTCTGGCTAGCCCCCCATCACAGAGTGGTCACTGCCCTCCTCTGCAGCATTCTTCCTCTCAAACCTTACCCAGAAATCCATCCACACATGCTGCTCTGGGTGCATCTGCAACAGAGTGCAGGAGTAACCGCTAAAGTTCTAGAAGATAATCTGATTTCATTTGCAAACAGGCAGAAGACAAAGTTCTGTGTGACAAGTGAAGGAGAACTGGACCATAATACATCAAAGTGACTCCTTTCTCTTACAATATGTGTTATATCTCGAATAACTTTACCTTCTTAAACTTTTCTTTATAGAAGGAACCCTTTATTGGTTTGAAATGTTTTCCCTAAAACATTACATACTATTGTAATTATTTCTTCAGATTTTTTTCTGACATATAAATCCTTTTACATAGCTTCCATTAGAGACTCTATTTTGTCCTTTATGGTGCTTGCTTTAAAAGAAAAAAAAAAGGAACCATCACCTCCTGTGGCAGGTCCATACATTATGAAATAAAGTTTAGCTACATGAAGTGCAATTTGCATCTTGAAGATTTTTTTTTGAGTGTTTCTCAGTAGTTACAGACAGTGGGAAGGCATTTCAAAGCATTTGGTTGCAGCCAAATAGACTCTCAGCAGGACAGCAATTGTACAGCTATTATAGTCCTAAAATATGTGCCTCTGCAAATGGATTATGAAATTATGTCATATGCTCAAGAGGTTAACCGACTGGTCGGCTGAAAATAAATTATCTGTGTGTCAATCTCCTCAAAATTACATCTCCCTTATACATTTAGGGATTTAAAAACTGACAATTTTCACAAGACTTCCATTAATTCAAAAGTGGAAAAAAAAAACACAAGAAAAAACAAGTAAAAACTTTGCACACCTTGTTTTATCCTACTTAGCGACACTTGTTTGCTCTGTTGTTTTGAATGCGGCAGGAAGAGAGCTGTGTCTCTCATGGCCACTTTGCTGCTCTTTATTATTGGCTTATTGCCTTTAAGCTGTCACCACTCAGAGTGTTTCGTCTCTCAGGGGATCGTCCTCTGGGAGTCGACAGAGGCCGACTGGCTTTGGCTACTCGGATCT
Source organism: Alfaro cultratus (assembly GCA_903066825.1). Lineage (NCBI taxonomy): Eukaryota > Metazoa > Chordata > Actinopteri > Cyprinodontiformes > Poeciliidae > Alfaro > Alfaro cultratus. The sequence continues at coordinate 40,212 of CAEFZX010022136.1, read as the reverse complement.
GTTGCACTGTGTCATGCAGCATGTGCTGCAATATTATATTGCTTATTTTGTTGATTGGTTTTATCCCCTGAAACACCTGCAATGACAACTTGCAAATAAGAAAATCAGAACTGTGCAAATTGGCTTAAAAATGTTATCTTCAAAATCAAGTTATTTGCATTTATTTTAAATATCGCTGGTTAGTATGTTTTGTAACCCCCAAAATTGCAGCACAGAATAGCATGCGGATGTTTCGGTGTATAAGGTCAACAAATACAAAAAACACAGGAGCTGAGTTCTAGTTGAACCTCTGTCAGATAGCGTCTTTGCTCCTGGCGGTAGTTTATTATTGGTTATTACATTAAAGTGACCGTATCCCAGACAGACGTTTATATAAAACCTACAGGGAAGGTATAGCAAATACTTGTAGCTTCAAACAAAGGAAAAGTGCAAATGCTTTTTTTATGTATTTTCTTTTTCAATTAGATTTTTAGTGAGATATAGAGTTTATCTAACAAAAAAATCCCCATCTCAGTTTTTTTTTTTTTTTTTTAAATGAAATAGTTCATTCAAAAGTTTCAGAAATCCTCAGATTTGAGCAAAGGGGTGTGATTTTTTTGCTCCCCGAGCCTAATCTCACCATTCCTCCACCTCTCCTCTCTAATGCCAGTCACATTTTCTAATTAGCTTTCCCTGTGGAGGAAGAAGATGGATTATATTTTAATATCTGGGGCCTAAAATTAGTTTATGTTTTAGCAAGTTAGCACTTCTCAGAAGTTGATTTAGTCTTGAAGCTGTAAAACCAGTGAGCTTGCAATTAATCATTTTCCTTTAGTCTGGTTCTCAAAGCGCAAAGAGGCTGCAGTGTCAAAAGCTGGATCACAATAGGTAAACACCTAATTTACACTATTTAGAAATCACCTCTCTGGTATTGTAGGAATCGTGACGCTTGCTCCCTCAATTGTTCGGCCCCAGGCTCCGTTATTAATTACAGCGCACTTCTAACAAAGCTACATTGTCTATGACTAATCATCGACATAGAGTGATTAAAGATGGTTCTCAGTTTTCGGACTCATTTGCTTCTCCTTGGTCGGCGTTTGTTTGCTCATGAACTCCCTGTTAGAGGCTTTTCTCCCCCCTTTTGTGTTAAAGATTTTGGTTTTGGTGTTATGCGATTATCCAGCATCCTGAGACGTTTTCACTAGGCCATCAATCAACGCTATAGGCTTGAGGGAGAGCCTCAGCAGTGCTGCTGCAGTGATGTAAAGCACAGAGGGATAAATGGTTATTAAAAAGTGTGTGTTGTTTTATGTTGACACATTGTTCTTACCAATCACTGATCTGTTATTCTTTTAATAAAATACTTGAAAATGTTTTATATCCTCAACTGCATATTTATTTATTTCAAAACAGTTTATTTAATAATTACCCATCTGGCTTTAGAAGAAACTACTATAATCATGAATAATTTTCCACAGAGAAACTTACACCAGTGATACTTATGCTTATTGAATTGTTTTTCGAACATTGTTTAGTTTAAAACGTTTTGTTCATATCTGACTGGTGAAACGTTTTTCTTTTCTATTAGTGAGTATGAACAGGATCAAGTTTTCGATGCTGATGTTCCAAAAGGATTAATTCTGGGGCCTCTTTTTTTTTTTTTTTTTTAAGGTTCTTATACTTCAACGTGACTGATATTGTACAATTTATCTGACCGTTTTTATGCTGAGCTTAGAGTTTAGTAAAAGCTTGCAAGGACAATTTTTTTAAACAAATAAATGTTTGGTTCAAAGTTGATGTGTTATAAACTTGCTCCTGTAATTGTAAGACATTAGAAAACTTACGTGTGTATGGAACCAAAACTAGCTTTAGTCAATGAACCTAAAGCTCCCTCTGGCTTGATATATCTGTCTAGTGACAATGTTAATTTTAAGAATAAAACTGAATTTCTTCTCACAGGTTCAGATAATATGGAACATCTTAGACCTTGTGTCCGTGTCATTCAAGTTAAAACATCTTTCTTTAGCACATTTTTTTCTCACTGAGACATCAGCTGATGCAATATGCACCTGTTAGGCTTTTAACCGAAACCAAAATCTTTCAGAACATAACTCTTATTTTACATCCCATCTGACTATACATATACTGTATATTATTTTAAAATACTGATTTCAAAATACCAGGCATCGTTTTTAAAGCTTTAAATGTCCTAGCACCTTCTGAGGTGTCTGGATGATTCAATAAATGCATTCCAGAAAGATCTGTAAAATTTTCAGGTTAAAGTCTTATAGTCTAGAATCTAGAAAAAAAAATCAGCCCTTGGTTCTTAAAGTGCTAATGATCCTGTCTAAAACAGGAACATCCATAAATTACTGAATTGTCTTGCTTTAAAAGCAATCTTAAAATGTGTGTTTTCCCAAACTTTCCTCGCTCTTATGGGCTACCTGGTTTTATATAAAATATAATAGAATAAAACAGAAACTTTTTTCAGTGTGTCACAAAAACTAAAACTTTCTGGTACACTCAAATAGTGACTCAATATAAAATAGTAGACACGTAATAAACAAAGCTCCTTCATCCTTTTTACCCTGGTCATAAAAATCACACTGAAGTCAGTCCCAGATAAATTTCATGGATATAATTGTATGTGTTTTTCATAATGTTTATTTACTTCTTTCATTCCAGCTTTGATGTCTGCAGTTCTTGTTTTTGATTAACCATGCTTGTTTTTTGCTTTCTATTAAATGTGCTCAGACTAAAGTTCACTTGACATGATTAAATGTTTTGTTCACCTACAAGACTCACAACTATTTCCAGTAACACACGGATAATACTATTTCACAGCATTAAGAAATCTTTCCAATGTAATAGATTTTATAGAAAATTTAAATGTGACGCCAATTAAAAGCACCAGGGAGAAGTATGAATTTTTGATGAGTTAAAGTGAAAACTGACTGATAGTAGAGCAGGTGTATAGATGATGCTGCCCATCGAATCTCCCTCCCATGCAGTCACAGAGACCAAGGAAAGCATCCCCTAAGCCTGGATCTGGCATGGCTTTGGAGTGCTGTTTTGTGACTGGAGGTGCAGTGGTGTTGGGGGGGATCATCGGTGGCTCTCTCCCAGGGAGATGAGCAGGAGAGGGCCAATTTCATATGCGGGGCTCGGCCCCTGGGTCTGAGTGGAGGTGGGCTGGGTCCACCCAGTATCCTTGCTTCATTAATCATCCCGCCAAGGCTTACCGGCAAACCCCCTCTCCGCCCTCTCCTAGACAACCCCTCGGATTACACAGAGCCAGCAAAATGTCAGCCCAAATCTGAGTCTTGATGCAGATAATCATTTCAATAATATTTCTCCATTTGTGCCCTCAATGCCGGGGGAATAAAGCTTTTCCTCTGTCAGGTAGCATAAGACTACAGTTGGTGGGAATACTTGACTCTGAGCCAGATGGCTTAGCCGTGCTTGCAGCATATGTTCAACAAGCAGTCCTGTGCCAAGCGCGCATTAGGTTTTTATTAATTTGAGGCAGCCAGGAATGCATACGTATATATTTACCTGATCCCACCCCTCCTCACTACTTCTCAGCCAACCGGCTCCCTATAGAGAAGTTAACTGAACTCTGCAGGTGCGTGCAGCAAGAAATATTATCATCATTTCTATCACTTTGGCTTTTATAGTTGCCACAATTCTACTGCCGCATTGTATAAAACTAGGAAAAAGGGTTAGGTATTTCATTGTAATTAAACATTTTCTATATCCTATTTTATAGTAGTTTCTCACCAATCAAAGGCAATTATAATGTGTATTTATAGCTATAATGTAAGATGCAGTGTCACTGGTTGTTCAAAGCAAATTACCATTTAGATGCATGAATATGCTTGGGTCCAGCACAAAAGAAACAGTACCGCATGGGAGGGCAAATTTATTCATTACCACTAAGTTGAACTTCCTTTTAACAGCCTGGTGCTCTGCAATCCTGGGAGTTCTTTCCTCAGTGACTTATAGGAGAGCAAGGGGGAAGAAGAGAGGGGAGGGGAGGAACGGGCGCCCCGAAAATGTCAATAGAAATAGTAAGTGTGAGAGGGAAGGCTTGCCTAATTAGTGCCCATTTAGATTTTATGACGGCTCCGAGATCTGCTCTTCCTGACAGAGAGCACTATAGTTGCATATTGTCCTAGCCTGAGGGAACCATAGGAAAATCCAGATTTATTGTACCTATCATACCAGCATATTTCATTTGCCATTATGAGATGCCATCTTGCAATGATGCCAGATTATTTATTACAGATTAAATTGTGGGACCTGGGTGGTTGAGGAACATTTCAAAGTACAATTCTTCTTATTAACTTCTTCATTATCTGCCGTGCTGTGATCTAAAAGCTCTTCCCTTTCATACCTGTGTTAACAAATACATAGATTGGACAATGCCTAACAGCTTTTCTACTCCGTGGATTAGAGTTGCCATGCAGAAAAGGGTTTTTCTGCTTTGCTCGTACTTAGTACAGACTGCGTAATCACTGAGCAGAATTTCAATACAAATCTATGTTCTATTCTAGCATATTTTTATGCTAAAACTTTTACTTGCTTTTGTTGCAAAAAATTAGGAATTTGCAACTGAAATAAAAGACGGTGTTCCAGATTTTAATCTCTTTAATGTTAAAGTCTTCTCAAACTGCACACAGAACCCTGTACCTCTGTCGGATTATTCATTTCTTGCTTTACACGGTTTTACAATGCTTGAGTGGTTTTATGGGTTTTGAGATTTTGCTAGCATTTATTTCTTGTGGACTTAAAGGACCAGGATGTTGACATTTATCCTATTTACACATCAGGACTACATCTCTGCGAAGGCCCTGCATTTAAGTCATTGTGCTGGATGGAATTAAAATGTACTCCATGCTGTGGAGGGAAGCTCGTTGGGGAATAGCCAGGGCCCCTGGACTCCCATTACCCAGCATAAAAGTGTCAGCCACTTTAATTACATTCATGTCATCCTCGGTCCATTTTATTTCTGCTGCAATCAGATTTCTTATGCCTCGGTCTCAACCCGCTGGACAGTGTTAGTGGGGGAATGAGAATCTAAAAGGATTTAAATGTTCTTGCCTTTTTTTTATCCTCCAAACTGAAGAAATGATGACACATAAGTCTGACTGGTATTTAGACATTAGAAGTTACAAGTGTCCCCAGTTACACTGGCTTGGAAAAGTCTTCATACCTCGAGGCCATTTTAACACAAATGAAGTGTTGAATTATAATCCCGACTGTATGCTTAGTGTCACCCTCCGAGAACATTAGCCCCTACACCAGGCTTTAGTGTTTTGAAAGTTTTCTTAAACAATTTTATTATTTAGATCCAGCTATCTTTTGATCTGTTCTGACCAGCTTCCCCTACAGGAATAAATATACCCAGAGCAGTAAGCAGCCACCATGTTTCATGAAGAGGTGGGTGTCAGGTGGGGAGAGTTTTTGAATCTATGGATTTGTTGATTAAGTTGGCATACCCAGCCACTAAATATCAGTGCACCTCACTGAGAGGGAATGAATTGGTGCACAAGACATTGTCAGCAGAGAAAAGGGGGGGAAGGAAGGGTCAAGATCCACCGGTCAGACTGTTAGCGAGCGCGGCAGAGGCAGTGTCACTTACTGTTTCACGGGGAAGCTTCTTGACCTTCTTGGAGTGAACGCGAGATCCTCTCTTGTTTATACTCAGCCATGGATCAGTGCATGGAATATGTCTACATCCTCTCAGCCAATTTCACACAGAGGAGGCGCGGTGTGGGCGGCCGACACAAGCCGTTTCCCCTGAACGATGAGACCCATCCCTCACGGATGTCCTCCATCTTAAACTGGAGGTGCACAAAGACCAAGAAAGACAATGGCACTCAACTGCTCCACTGGGCCACACTATCTTTTCCCAGAGGGACACTCATGTTGGGACAACCCTCTATTTCTGAGTCCCTAACCGAGACGATCCATACTCTCCCTCCAAAAAAACTATGAACAATTTGCAACCATCACAATCTTTATCTGGTTGCATTTATGTTGCATCTTCTAGACTGAATTGCCAAAGTGTTTTTAAAAATGACAAGTCTTTTCAAGGGGAATTTATACACTTAACGAGCAAAAAGGCATTATTCAGGTGAATTATCAGAGAGGCATATAATTACCTCTCATGATTATAACACAACACACTTGCTATAAAAACATTTATTATGCACATAATGAAATGAGTTTTTTCTAAACTAAGCTTCTCCCACATATTGGTTCTTGAAAAATAAGCACAAACTCATCCTCCAGACTCATAAACACAAAATAAAGGATTTATACCATTGTGGCCCAATCCAATTTAGCATTAACAATCAGAAAGTAATCAAACCTCAGTTACGGACTCCACTTCAGAAGTACACACTGCACTTACATGGAGCCTCTTCACTTCATGCCCAATTGATCTAATTACATAAAGGAATTCTCACTCTCTGTCGCTCTGATTTACAGGCTCCTGTTAGATCCGGCTGTTCAGTTAATTAATTCTTCATTCTTTATCGCAGTGGTGGACCAGGAAAGATCGCCCAATATCCTGTCTTTGTCAAGCTCTCTTTCGCCGGCCTGTTTTGTCTTCCTGTTCAGTATGTGCCAAGCACCTACAACCAGCATCCAATGCTCCTCTGTGCCCTTTCCCTTGTAATCAGCGACCCCTGTTACTCAATTATGGGGTGTGAATTTGGGCTCTTTGGTGACCTTCTCCAAGTGATCCTACTACTGACCCTTCAATAAGAGCGCATTCATCCTCACCGCTGCTTTGTGTGTTGCCTTGCATTTTTTTATTTGTGGGATCCTTTATGAAGAGGGAAATGAAAGGAAACAGGTCACTTGTGTTGTGTTCTCACATCTATCCCACTTCAGAGACTCTGAGCAGTAGCTTGGTGTTTACTTTGATTCTATGTAGGGTACACCTCAAGTTCAAGGGTTGGAGGGCAGGAAGCATCACTCCCTTGTAGGTAATCATATCCAGCTTTATGCTCCTTGTACACTGACACTGAGGGTGGCAGCTTAAAGGCTGTCTCAAGTCTTGTACAACCTCTTCACTACATTTTCGCCATCCATAGCAGCAGCAGCAGCAGCAGCAGCAAAAAGCCCATTGTCTCTGGTGTGTGCGATAGCAGATGATCCTGTGCTGATGTACATCCTCTTTTCTGTAGCAGATCAGCTTTTTTTACTTACCACACCTCATTTCTGGGGCTCCACAGTTTTAAGATGACATATTAGCCGGCTCCGGGGTGGTTAAAGGTGATGCAAAGATTACAGCTATTTACTAAATTATCTGTCTGCGAGACTACCCTCATATCTTTGCATATATTACCTTGAGCTTGAGTTTAAAGAGCGATTGCTCAGAACAAGGAAGTTAAAGAGGCAATTACATAATGAAACGGGCCATCAATTCTGTTCGTGGCCTTTTTCTCTTTGAACAGAGATGGCCCAGATATCCTCTGGTATAGCTGACCCAGTAGAAGTACAATTGTTTGTATTAAAGTCTCCTTTATCAAAGGCACTAACAAGCTGCATGCCTATGTCTATCTCATTCTGTAATTCAGATATTAATTACCCTTCCGGTGAGAGGAGAACAGGGGCTTTTGTATTTGCAGTGTTTCCATGGGTTGTATCTATGAAAAAACAAAACCTGTATTCAGATGGTCTCTACCTACATGTAGCTCTGTCTCATATTGTGTAGGATATTAAAGCGAAATTAGCACTGTTTAATTTTGGTCTGCATATTACCTCTACTCTCGAGCAGCTAAATTTGTGTCTGAATTGCACTAACAATGATTTGCAAAAACTACATTTCAAATCTTTTATTAGATATCACTGTTACAGGTTTTGTCATATTTATACAGCATATTAAACTCACTGCAAATTAAAACAATTATATTATGTGTCAACCTATATGCACCATATATTCACACAACTGCGACTATATATTAAACAAAGATAATAACAGTAAGTGGTAATTATATGTGTTTGGTTAATGAGGTAAGCAGATGAGTTGATTCTGTATATTCTTATTAGAGAAAAGTATGGGGTTATTAAAAATATTCTTTTTCAATTTATTTACCTTAGGTAACAGATAATATTCACTGTCAAGTAACAATATCTTTCAATTTGATTAAATTTTTTATGTCTATTAAGACACAATCTTAGAGGATATAAAGCATCATTCATCAATAATTTATCCTTGTAAGGCTGATAAAAATGTCTTTAGTGCAAGCTTTTGGTGAATTTCTGAATTATTCCAATACAGTTTTATCTGTAATGCAACACAATTTTTTTAATTGCCAGCTATAATCCCTAGAATCTATAAACCTCTTTTGTATGAGACAACTTCCATGCTTAGACAACAGCATAAAAGTGCAACATTGAAAACACAACAAATTGAATCAAACAACATTAAACAAACTAGTCCAAACAATTGACAATTTACATCAAGACACAGCAGCTTTTTGCAACAGGACATGTAGATTCAGTACTCAATGTTTAATCATATTTTTAAAATCAACCATTTTTGGCAGGTAATTCAATTCATGATGCACCTTGATCGCTCACACTATGATGAGTGTTAATTGTACAATTCTGTTCAATTTGATTTATAAAACACTTCAAACTACTACACGATTAAAGTAGCTACTATAAAGAAAATAAACAGTTGACATAAAATAACTTAAGGTGATCCCAAGATTTGGATTCATGGATTATAAAATGCTTGGTGGGGGAATCTCAGCTTTAAACCAACCCACCGTTGGTCAACTGGCATCTTATTCATGTCATGTCACCCCTAGTTAGCTAGCAAACCATTTTGCTACATTTTTGCAGTTTTTTTTAATGATGGCCTATTTTGTGTTTGTTTTTCAAAATTGTCATTGGTGCTAGTTTTTTGTTCTAAGAATATTTATTTTTTTTACTGGCAATGTAATTTTTACTGTTGGTAATGACAAAGAAAGATTGGCTGCAGCAACTTTCAGTCTGTCTTTTGCCACATCCTACACTTATAGACCAGGGAAACAACTTTTTCTCCAGGTTTTGCAGAACCTCTCAACTGCATTGAATACCTCTCTGCACATACATGAACCTCTTGCTGGCTGAGATTCCTTACAGTTAACTAAAAACAGCTTCCAGGAGTGACTCATTTGGGTCAATTTTGCAAGTCTCAAACAGATAATGGAGGCAACTTGGAATTGTTGTAATAAGAAGTGAAGAATTGACATATGATAGCTCATTGGTAATTGTATTCATATTTAATGAACATGACAATGTACAAAGGTAAGAGAAGTAAGAGGGTAACAGCTTAGAGATGTAACTACTTTCTTTAGACAATGTGTCATACATGTAATGATACCAATAAATGCTATATAAATATTTAAATGTTCATATAACTTACTGTAAATCACAATTGCAGTAAGCAAAACATTAAGTTTTGATGTAGTTTTAGTGAAGAGTCTGGTGTTTTCTCAACAACCCTACAGTTTTTACTTTTTTCAACTCAGTATCATGATGTGAAGAGTCAAAGAGGAAGACAGTCAATGACTCTTTTTCCGGCCTACACACGACCCACACCTTCTGTCACAGCCTCCGGCCCTGGGCCCAATGGCAACCTGCTGCCAGGCCTCTGCGTTCTGCCAGTTGTAGTTTTTTAATTGGCCATCTGGGGAAAGCTGGATCTAGTGGCTGGATATTAATCAGTAAATTAACCTAGCCATAATACAGCTTCCTCCCTGTGGAAGCCCGGCAGCTGTGGGCAGGGAAAGAGAGAGCGAGAGCGTGAAAGGAGAGATGAACCGTAAGGCTGGAGTGGCTGAAAAGGGAGGCTCCCGAATGGGTTGGCCCGTGATTGAACATTTCCTCCGTGTCCCTCGCCTCGTTCCCCCGTCTGAAACGCTGCTGACCCCCAATTTGTCTGACAATCACATGGAGGATTATCTCCAGCATGTCAGTGCAGATGTCACAGGTACTTCCTCTCGCTATGGACAAAGCTACAAATTCTGAGTTAAAGCTGGCTGTTCTGGCCAAAACTGACAGCTGTATTGAAAGCTACAGTAAGATTGGTAGAAGAGTGCTCTATAAAAGTTCACAGCGGGGAGGTTACTTGGATTTCTGTGTGGGGAACTGGTGTGCGTGTGTGTGTGATTAGTGTATTTAACTGACTGAAATTACTCGCAGTCCCCAGAGTTAACCAATTAAAAGGCTAATGAATATACAACGGCTAATTATTTTAAGCAAGGTAAATTATCATAATGGCCTGTGCTAAGTTTAATGATTGACTGTAGACATATAGAGTAGAGCAACTGATACACACACCGCTAATGAAATAAATGACATATTTACTGAAAAGTATGATAGGTGTGGTGTTATGAATTTTAAAGCAAACTGGAAGAAGCAAAACTGTGCTTATCAGAATTTTTTATACACCTTTATAGGGCATAAAGTAAAAATACTTGCTTGTGAAATTTCACACCGAATTAGAGTAGATTTAAAGAAAACAAGTATTAGAGACTGCATAATATGCAGAAGCAGTTGTCAACACAATTTAGGGGCCATAGCTGCAAAGCTCCAATCAGTTCTATAACCAAGTCAAGATATTGAAACAACAAAAAGCAAGTTATCATTAGACTGGACAAATCTCAAGGACAGGTAGGATGGCATATCTCACAAATACAAGAACATTGCCATGAAGTTCCTTGTTAGTCAACAGTATACTTTACAAGAGATGATGTCAGGAGCTAGTTAATTCTATTCTGATCAAAATGACTGCGTGCAATTTAACACATCATTCAGTTGAAGAGACATCAGTGTGGTCAATATGAAGCAATAGCAGCACAAACAAATTGTAAAAGCTATGACCTGTAGCTTACATAACAGCTTGCTTTCATTTCTGAATTCATGTCATGTAAACTGGAACAAAGACTCAACTTAATTTTTTATGACTTCAGTCTGAAACTAGAACACAATGTGAAATGAAATTAGATTTCTGCAAAGAGTAAATGCATCCTGATCATTTTGTACTTTTGCCATTTTGCAAAATTGTTTTGTATTACTTTCTCAGGCACAAAAAGGAACCATCTGCAATGGGACTTTTTCTAACAATGTTTGTCAACTTGCAACCTACACTATTCATAGCTGCAACAACCAAAGACTTTCTGTCTTCTGATAGTCTACTGCAAAAATAGTTGTCTTCAACTGGACAACTGCTTGAATTCATGAAGTGTGGTTAGTCATCATAATCATTAATATTGAGTGCACTGCATGTACTTTTAACAGGCTCAAATGGAGAGTAGAACCACAATTAATGGAAATTGGGAGATTTATAAAATCTTTCATCATAACATAGAATTCTATTAAAATATAAGTAAAAAATTATAATTTTTATGATTATTCATCTCTGTAACAAATCAAAAGTATTTAACTATGAATATAAGTAAACTGCGATGGTTAAGTACATAGGAACAAAATGCTTTGCTTGTGGGTAAGAAATAGAAGTAGTTTTGAATAAAATCTGAATACGAAAAAGTGAAAGGCAGAATAGCTATTTTTGTTCTTTGACATGTATCCAGATTTGAACAGTACTGAAATCAGGATGTGCTTAAAAAATTATGCTCTGTAACAATAATTGTTACAGTAATTTTTCTTACAGAATTCGGCAATGATGAGGAGTTTTTAGTCAAACAGGCTAATTGTCACAAGGACCATTGACAATATGTTATTTCTCCTTAAGAACATGCTCAATCAAGACTTAAAATTTTGGAGCACCCATTAGAAACACTGTGAGACACGCACCAAAGAAAAGAAAAGAAGACCCTTTGCATAGCAGTGAATCCAATACATCACAGAAAAGCAATGTCAAGCCCTAAACCACTCCATATTTTATATATTCATGCATAACAAACATGCATGGCACACGCTGACTGACCCTGTGGAGGGCTTTTATGGCGTGATGTCATCACGCTCCATTGTCATAACCGAAACAACTCACTTCTGTGCCTGTCAATAAATTTCCAAGAGGCCTCTGTCATACGTTCCCACTCCACTGTGCTTTGGACAGACATGAAATAATTGCCATGCAAAGAGTTGCGCGTTTCCCTTTCTAATTTTAAGGGTCAACAGCATTTTAATACCACTTTAAACACACACACAGTTTTTTATGATGCATGTACAAGCGGCTTTTGATAGCTTAACCAGCCAAGCATGGTTAAAGAGAGAAACCAATGCAGCTGCTTCCACGACCCACTTAATTTAGTCCCCTGACCTCTGTTCACCTGAGTCTGCATGGAAATCATAATGCAATTCAAGTGTGAAGAAAAATGATATATTGTGTATTTACCCCAAATATTTATGCAGGACCTACTAACAGTCATGCTTACTTCTAATAAAGGGAAAGTGATGCCTTGTAACACTGGGAGTGCAGGGTTGCTGCTACATTGCCCGAAGCCATTGTTTCCTCCATTATCATTTTCATTGGATTCTATTTGGGGCAGGGTTGTCGGTGTTTACAATGCTTGGCTCATATACTGTAGGCCTTAGGTGTTTTTTTCAGAGACAGCTTGGATATAAAGACATTTCTTTCAGGAATGTAGATTTTATTGACTATAAAAAGTGCACAGGTTTGTGTTATTTAGTCTCATTGACATTTCAGCAAGGCTGTTTTCAGATCCATAATTACTAATACTATAGAAAATATCTGCAATTTACGTGTGTATAACCATTAAAATGATTTATTTTTATTTCATTCTACTTCTAATTCTAGGTCTACAGGCCTCCCACAAAGCTTAACATCTTCTGCTTACCATATGATGCTATAACATTTATGTCAAGGTTCAAGCAGGATAGCTGGTTAAAGTACTCCCCAAAGTACCAAATCTTTAATTCCTGACTGATGTTCTGAGATGTTATTTCAATATTTCTAAATGATATTTTTTCTACCTATGCCATTTAGTTTGTAAAATGCACCAATTCCTCCCACAGCAAAACACCCCAATACATGACACTGACACCCTTGAACTCCACAGTTGGTATGGTGGACTCAGGCTTGGAGGATTTTCTTCAAGCAAATGTAATAATACTACATATGGCCAAACACTTTACGTTTAGTATCATAAAACTACAAGACATACATATAGAAATGCTCTCTTATGTAATCTGTCACTTCATTTTGTTTTCAGAAAATTTGATTCTTCCTTTCCGAGTGGCCTTTAAGCTCATCGCAGTAAAGAGCCTGTTTAAGAAAGAATAATAAAGTTCCTTCACCAACTTCAGCCAGCATCTGAACAAGTTAAAGGTATCATGCAAAACTACTTTTTTGAGCTTTATATTATGTTATGATGTCATAGTTCATTAAACACATTCCCAATGAGTGTTGCTTTGACTCATACATGCATGTTTGAAAAATCCTTGAAACTTCTGTGGCACCCATTTAGGGATGCCTTAACTCCTGATCATACTGTGTGCTGCCTATTTCCACACAGCCATGCCTTGGAGGTGCAGTCCCTAGATGTGTTTTCGCCCCACACAGCTCAACCAGACTAGCGGGAGCAGAAATTAGCAAACAACTGGAGGAGCTGCACATGTGCTGAGTTTATCATACCAGCTATAAGTCTCTTGCAAGCTGTTGTAAATGGCATCATGAAGAAGAGACAGAGGCCCAGTTTCAAGGTGTCAGAACTGAAGGTAACATAATTCCTTGATTATTATGGTTTAAAAGGGTACCATGTACCTGAAAAATACATGATTTCCATCCACACTTTTAATGGATAGAGTATATCAGTATCATGAAACTATATTCCCTTAATAATAGCAACTATAAGTAAATTACAGAAAATTAGTTAAAATGTTGGTTTTGAAAACAGATTTGCAACATCCTCCTGGACAGTATGATTGTATGCATTGTCAGTACAAAACATTAGGAAAATACGAGCTATAAAATGGCCAAAGCTGCAAAAAAACACAATGACAAACGGGTTATCATCAGTAGTCAAACAAACAAGCAAAGATCAATTTGGAAAACTCACAAGCAGCAATGTCTAGATATGATTCCTTCCTTATAATTTTGAATCTTTTTTAAATTGACTAACCAAGCAAAGATATGTATATTTCGCCAAAACGTTTTAGGTGTTATTTATTTTTTTTATTTAATTATATCCCTTTTATGCCTGATTTATTTTTTCAAATGGAGGTAAAATCATCTTTGAAAAATAACCAGAGTTGTGTAGTTGAGGCCTACTATTCAGCTCTTTAAAAAGACTGTCAATAATGATTCAGGGGGATCAGGTGAGCTCTGTTAGAACCAAGCAGCTCTCCCTGTGGCACAATCATGTTCTGTATTTCCACAGGGAAGGTTTGCTCTCTGGGTAGCAATCTTCCCGAGGCCTATTAGACTACTGTAGCTGTAAAAAGAGTCAAGCAGAGAGGGTGTCTCATCAGTGCTGATAACAGGGTATCTGGTCAAGTCATTAGCTCTCCTCTTATTGAATTCCTCGAACCAAATAGACCAAATGAAGCTAAATAAAGCTATAGATGGTCAGGAGTCTACAGCCTATTAATATGCTGCCTTCTTGCGTTCCTTCTTTTGCACTCACAGACACAGAGTGTCTCTTGCTTTCTTTCTCTCTTTCTCTCACTTTTATTCTCATTTTTTCTCCCTTGTCTTTCCTCTTCTCCATCCATTTCTCCTTCCCTGCCATTGTCTTCCATCCATTTCCATTCATTTGTCTTCTGTCATTCTCCCCTCCTTCTTCCTCGCGTCCTTCCTTCCTTCCTCTCTCCATCGTCACTTTCTCCTTGTCTGGGGGCACTAATGGCGAGCATGTACAGCAGCTCTGACACCGTCACATCTGCTGGCAGAGAGGGTCTCTCCCTCACCACACAGCCTGCTAATGAGATCTTCCCACATTTAATTAATACCATAAGAATTTTAATTCTGACTGAATCAATTTAATGTGATGTGATTTTGTCAGCTCTATTCCCCAAGTAAGGAAAAAAACAGAGCAGGCCCTGATGCTTATTACATACATCATTTCACGGGCCCTGCATTCCCTGCTGACTTAAACAAATTCTAATTAAGACTAATTAAAGCATCATTTATGAAAACGCTTGTGATAGTTATGCAAACATTCTGGGTGGGTATGCTCTGCATGATAATTACCCCCTGTTTAAATTAAGACCTGTTCCCTGGCAATTATGCTAGCCACACAGCAGCCCCACTTGGAAAAGGCTCTTTATTCCTATTTATTCCCGCAATTAAATATGGGACCTGGCTCCTGAACTAACTGCTCAGAATGTATTTTATGGGAAGAAAAGGGCGATTACACATTGTTGTTTTTTCCCCTTCTGTCAGGTAGAGTTTAATGGAGCCAATCCAGTGTTCTGTATCAGAGTTACAATGGGGCTAAAGTGATGATCATAAGGCAGGCAGTGGTTGACTGATAATGCGAGCTGACACCCGCTGACTTGGGATTAGGTGATTAGTGCGTGTTTTCTAGGTGAGTTTGTGTCACACTGATGATGGTTAAGCAGATGTGAGCAGAAGCACTGTCTTCGAGTGCCACCTCCACTCATCAGCTACTCTGCGAATTCTCACACCCTATGCCTACACGTGTACAGTATGTTTCTGTGACGCGCCTAAAATTTGGCTCTTTTTCTCAGGTCCAAGTTACCACCTCTAAAAAGTGTCTGGGATCATAAAAAAACACGTTTTAAAATGAGTCTTACTGAGCTGGGGAGGCTTATTGCAGAGATGTTAATTTTAGCTGGAAGTTTCTACAATGAAAGAGGAACAAAGGGCTGATTTTTCTCCACATTTTATACCTGTTTGTAGAAACTTGGTTTCATAGACTGAAAAGGAAGAAAATTAGCATGTTTTTCTTGGATCTAGAAATGAATGTATTTTGAATTATAAAAAAAAAAAGCCCTGTAATATTCTTGTTGATAATACAATCATATTTATATTGATTACTCAGTAAATTTGAAAATGCAGACTAAAATATGGTCAAAAGGTATTCAGAATTTTAAAATAGCTGTTCAATTTGACAAAACTTCACAAAGAAATACCAGTTTAATGGGGCCTTTGTGGAGTCAGAGCATGTGGTGAAGGAAAGAGAAAGAACTGATGCATAACAAGCAGAAGTACTAGTTTGCCAGTGGAACCAGTTTGGTGGACTAACCTCATATTTACCTTTACACATAAAGTCATGAATAGAAAGGCTTAACATTTTTACGTACGGAGGAGTTTGCTGATGTAGCATGCTAATGCTAAGTCACTCCCGTGGTGAATCTCTTCTTTATGGTATAAAGTTCATTCAGTGGAGTTTTTAATAATATAAAAAAATATATATATTCATTAATCGATGCAGGGGGTGTGAGGGAATCTGAAATCGTCCTTATTTAAGAAGTTTTAGGTATAAAATGGATGTATTGCTGCAGGAAAAAGTCTTTACAGCATGGACAAAAAAATGCTTCAACATAGGAATAAACCTCTGAGCTGCTATGAGAAATGAATTTGCAAAGAAATATAGGAAACTATATTACTTACCTAGGTCCTCCATGGTTAGTAAGATAAGTATGAAAGAGTGTGACACAAATAATGCTCAGAATCCCTATGCAATTTTTCTGAGAAAGTATTGGATGCTAAAAAATTTAAAATGCCTAAGTGTGTAGCGAAAATGGAATTTCTTTGCTGTAAATGAATGTGCTGATGCATTTGCTTATGTCAGCGGGCTGCTAATAGTCACGCTGCAGAATGCCACCTCTTTATCAGGCTTTTAGCAGGAGTTTACATTGTGACGCCACTGCACCCATTGGCTCTGTTGACACAGCAGCACACTCCCTCTAATACATTGTTTCACAGAGCTGAGGTCTGGGCTATTTTTATCTTAAAGGTGCTATTTAAAGTACTGTAAAAACCATGCATTACAATATTCTATTAATCACTCAAAGTTAATTAGCTGCCTTATGTTGTACAGGTGACTTAATGCGTTTAGCTGTGTTTATTCATCCAATCAATAGTTAACTTTTTGATAGTTTACAAAAAATGGATCTACGTTTTGTGCCACAAAAACACTAAGTATGATAATAATGAGGCATGCATGTGAGTTGGACAATTCATCACACTTCTAAATGCTTTTAATAAAGTTCAGACTTCCATGTGCTCAGATGGCTCGACACGGTGGTGGTGTTGTTTATATGTTTACATAACACTTATCACTTCTGTCGTGTTTGTTTGCTTTTCTCACTGGGTTCGATTTTGGCAATGCTGCGGCATTATTGCGTTTCATTTCATGAGAAGCAGCTGGCTCAATAAGATGAGAGAGGGGGAGGAAAAAAAGCCTCAATTCCCAAATCAGTTGGTGGTGAGGTTGAGGGAACTCGTGCGACAGGGAGCAGACCCTGGTTTCACCCACGTCCTGTTCTACGTGTGCTGCCTCTCTCTGTACATGCAGATGGCACCGCACTCCCAGATTTCATTTGAGGTAATCTAATCCCTGCACTGCTCTCTCTAGAAAGGAAGAGTATTAGCGGCCATATGTCAACCAGATTTGTCAGATTATTCATTACAATTAATTGCTGTTCCACTTAAGGCCTTTAAGGCTGTGAATTGCTCTGAAATCTATTGCAAACACAAAAATTATGAGTAAAAGACTTTGGCCCTGTCATTCAAATTTCAGGCTGACCTTTAGCAGAGCCAGGCTTTTCTGAGGGAGTGCAGGAGAGCGAGCCATTCTAATTGGTGTTTCTTCAGCCTTTCTTTATTTCCATCTACAGGTAGAGTGTCTGTCTCTGTTGACAAGGAATACACTGAAGACATGGTGCCAGTCCAGAATGACTAAACCTACTGTCCGCCAAAGTCTACTGTGTTTTCTAGCACCGGCTGCACTATGCATACTCACATTGGTTATATTCATATCAGCAATTTGTTTTGCAGTAACGCCATAGTTAGCTTTTTGCACACTGTGCACTGTCAACTGAATTTCAATGTGGACCTTTTTTGAAGGTTGGCTGCAAGGCAGCCTAATAGCCACCTGAATTAATGTGCTGTCCAAGAATATCAGCCATAATATTTTAGTGATTAATGTTTCACTGCTACGTTTCTATAGTTAAGGCATACACCTCAGAGATAAACTAGTTCTTATGACCACAAACCACGTTCAACTAAAATTGTAATTATATACAGAACTTCAAATGAGTATTGAACTCAGCAATGTTTCCCCTCAATAGAAAGACAATTCTAATTGGACTAATGATATAGTTTTTTGGGGGGTTGGTAGCAACCAACTAAAATGCAACAAATTTAAAATAAATAAATTATGTTTAAAAAGGTGAAATATAAAAGAAAAAGTATTTTACACCCAAAGAAAATAAGCTGCAAAAGTCTATGTTGACAAGAACAAGAATAGCTGGAATTTGTTGGTATTTTGAAAAATGAATCCTATCGTCTTCTGGGAAATTAATATCAGCTGGGTTAGATCAAACTGGTGGCTTATAAAAATGTTTCCACATTGTTGCAAATCATACTGTTAGACATAACTTCTAAATGCTCCAGTGAGAACATAATTTCACCATAAACCATCCACGACCAGCATGATTTCTGACAGAGGGAGTCTAAAGAAGAATAATAAGGGATGTGCCAAAGAACACTAGCAAAGTCCTTTAGGATGACTTGGTATTAGAATGTACAGTTTTTACAAGAAAACAATAAATGCACTCAACAACAGTGGCCTTTATTGACAGTCACTGCACATGACTGTTGAAGAAATTTGTTTTAAAACTTGCTTAAAGTCTGATGCAAAAAATTTGAACAAGCCAGTGAAACGCTGAATGACAACATGAAGCAGGAGGTTAAAATCCTGCAGATTTTATTGACACTGTATATCACCCCTTCAACAACCAACCACACATGGGGGTGTTTTTCAGTGCATAGTACTGGCACATGAGGAAAGGATGAAGGAGAAATGTACGATAGACATTCTTTACAAGAATATAAAGATGGAAAGAGGCTAAATAGATTATTTTTGGCAAGACAACAATCACAAAAACACAGCAAAGAAAACCCCTTAACAAATAAAGATAGCATGGCACAACCAATTCAATCTGAAGCCAACCAAAATACTACGTTAAAAGAACTAACCCAGAGAACTTTTAAGATTTGAAGACAGTGAGTGAAACCAGTGGGTGTGAATTACAGCTAACCAACCAGTTGGTCAGATTTCCCATATAGGATACATCTTCAAACTGTCATCATCAATAAATACTTGTAAAAACTACTGAAGGAAGCTCAATCTGTGGGTTCAGTACTTATTACCTGTGCCATTTCTCTCTATTAAAATTACCTTAATTTATGGACTTGTTTGTTGTCAATTTTTATGAGTAGATTACTTGGTTGTTATTAACATCTGGTGTGAATTTTATGTCACATGCCTCATTAGAAATACTTATTTCAAAAAAGGTTACCATGCTTGATACTTATTTTCCTTGCTGTATGTACTTTCTTACTTGCAGAAAAAAACAGACCTGGCAAAAAATATAGATTTTAATTCCTATTACCCAAATTACACCAAGTAGTCCTTGAGGAAAAAGTCACAGCAAATTACTACATTATAAGCGACTATGATTATGATTGAAATCCACAGGGCTGATTCATCGCTGATGATGTATTTTGGTTAATTAGGAGTTAAGGCACTAGAGGAGTGACTTTAAGCCTGTCTGATTGGTCCAGTTAATTGTGCTTTATGAGATAGGGGCTTACCGAGCAAGGCTTAGAGACCCGGTGTTAGTGCTGAAGGAGGAGGTGAAAATCTCTCCCAGGTCATATTACCTCAGCCAGAGTTAATGAGAAGGCGGAGGTAAGAGAATCCATCACCATATCAATCTGCAACACCTCTACTTTCACCTCCACTCCAACTGTTTTCATCTTTTCTTCTTTAATAAGTAATAATATGGTATAAAACAGTCATTTTCCATCCTTAAGAAAGCTTATTGGGCTTCTTTATGAAAAAAAAAAATATATATAAAAACAGAAGTGGAGACTTTAGATTCATTTTTCTGAGTTTACTTCATATATAGTAAGTTTATATTAGCACAAAAGGTTTACTATACACATTCTGATATGTTGCTGTTTATATAATGGGTTCTTATACTTTTGATTCTTAGTGTCGTTATCTGAGTTTGCCTTAGACCACCGTCTTCAGATCCCTCGTCTATGTGTGCATTCGGAGAAGGAAGTGAAATATTTCAGATTCTCCCCTATGCTCACTGTGCCGGCAGATCGATGCTCTAACCACAAGTTGCCTGGCCTTGTCTCATCACTGTACTCCTACCGACTGACATATCCTCATTACATTACAATACGCTTTGCCACTAAAGGTCATTCTCCTGAACATAATCACACACAATCAAAACCACAAACTTCATAGATCAAGGAGACAGGAAATAGCCTTAGGGTACTGCGGGAGAAATACTTTTATTCTGGTCATAAGTTAAAGTTACAGCAATTTATATGAAGCTTTCTTCTCGTATTTTAGATTAACTGACTATTTCTTTTCGGTATTGTCTTCTTAATTCTACAAATATTTCAGGGTTTTAATTGAATTTAAGAGGCTATAGTCATGTCTGCTCTCTTAATCTTTTTCTTCCTCCTCTGTGAGGAGTAGGGTGACATGAAAAGAGGTGTCAAAGTAGAAAAAGGAGCGGAAACACAGTCCTCTCCTCCATATTACCATAATGAGGAAAACACACTTAGTGGGGCATGACCTGATGTCATCTGATTATACCCATGATTAATGATATCCTTTTACCAAAACATGCCACTACTGTAACTGTCTGGGATTAAAAGCAGCAGATGGTAATGTATTCATGCTTTCAGTAATGCATTCTTATATCCAGCGTTAACTAGATATGAGTTGTAGGCCTCTCTATATAAGATGATTTGTTTACAGCGGCTTTTTTTCTCGAGGGTGTTGTATCTGTTCACTTTTTTTCATGTCATTTTTTTCCATTTACTGAACAAGTATTGCGCCTTAGTGCATTTTATTGAAAAATTAGTACAAATCATCAGTTTTGTGGACAAACACTGTCAAATTGAAACCTTTTAGAGATAAAGTGTCTTTCAATAGAGCAGCTTGCTACCTGATAAACCTGATCTGATTCTGGCTCACCATGATGATAGAGATCTTTTTGACAGCGAACAGCTGCCATAACTGGAGAACATTTAGGTTAAATCATTGTGGGAACCTCATATCCATAATATCAATACCTTTCCCTTTTCTGAAACTTGTGGATTACAGACTAATGGCTCATGCAACAACCATCTAATATATTTATTTTGTTGCGCTAGATTCTATTTAGGGTTATCAGGTTACTTTATGTTGTTCTATAACATAAAAACCAGACAAAATACACAGAAGTTTATACATAAGTTTTTATTCCTGAAATGAAAATGTTATATCTGGTAGAAAAGTGTTGCAAAACAAAATGCAAGTTTAATTCAAGAATCTTGTTTTGCTCGCATACACACGTTTCCAGATACCAATGTCCAGGCAATGACTCAGTTGAACATATTTTCCTCTAGTTTTTCCCTCTGTCCAGACGCCATGTCAACAAAGCCCCCAGTGTTGCTGCGACGTAGGAGCGACAATGTCAGTCTGTCTGCTTAATTGCGAGTGGGATGAATGTTAATTTACTCAGTCAAGAAGCCTCTTTGTGTCACACTTTTATAGCCCAGAGGTGTAGATTTGCATCTTAGGGATACAATGAGTCCCAGCTTGAGCTAAAAGGAGGGTGATAGAGCCCACATTCTTTCCACCCTCCCACATTTTATTGTTCTATTGTGCTGAGCACCTCTGTGCTACAGGACAGCCCCAGTCGGACAGGGTAGGTGTAGAAATGTGGGAGAAACGAGGGGTCATCCTGCCCTACAGCTGAACTTGAGGAAAAGGCAACACTGTCTGTTTATTTTACATTTGCATGGATGACCTCACTTAGAAGTGTTATAATGATTAATGCATCTCTGTAAAAAGGGTGACTTCAGTTTTCAAAGTTCCACCCTTTTACATACTCAAGTATAAAAATCAAATGTTTTACACACATTTTTGATTATGTTTTTACATTGATCAGGCTTTAAATATGAAACCTATAAATTATTAGACAACAAAAAAGACTTTAAAAAGGATGGATGGATGTTTGGAAGGATGGATGCATGGATACTAAATCCAGACAATGTTAGAATGAATAAAATCAGGCAATGCAAACGTGTTTCCATACTGTACATTTTTCCATATACATTCAGTCCTAAAAATGGCCTAAATAACGTCCATACTTTTCCAGATATCATAGGAACCCTTTGTTTCTTTGTGTGCTTCAGCATTTGCCATTACAATGAAGCAGAACAATAGTGTCATGAGCTATGAAAAAAAAAACAGATTTCTGATCTACTTTACTGCAGCTATATGTAGTACTGTGTAATTATATGAGAGGTGATCCTGGCCTTCGGGGGATTACTGCTAGACTTCACCAGAAAGGCTCTTGTGTGCTACATGAATATACTCAAGAAATCCACAACACATTTGTGTATTGGGCTGTCAAAAAATTAAATGAAAAGTCATTCTAATGGGCGACCCTTGGCCTAGTTCATATTTCCTGTCAATTATGAAAGTATGAAGTCATGCATAGTTATGAGGCATGGGGAGGACCTATTAAAATTCATAAATGGTTTGTGTTTATACTGGGAAACCGCTTAATTCCACTTGGCCATGTAGAACCAGAGCAGATCATGGCTGTATGCCTTAAAAAAGTCACAGGTGTTCCATGTTTCCAAACAAAATTTAATAACTTGATTTTCTCTTCTCAAGCTTTCAAAAAGGCCTGTCTAAATAAAAACGTACTAATAAATTGGGCAAGCTTTATTTATTTTGCCAGCATGTGCTTGAGTAAAAGAGTTTCATAATCAGTTGTTTGTTCAAAAGCCAGAAGTAGCACTTGAAAAAGTCTCTTGACAACTGTGACAAGAATAGCCTAATTGTTTTCTGGTAATTATACCTTCTTCACCAGTAAACGTTTTGGGGACCTCATGGGCTCTTGTGTAACTGAGGTGTGTGTGTGTAATTACATTTCTTAAGGTCAACCTTTCACCAGGATGAATTAGTGAAATTGCGTAGTTGACCACTTCAGGGCATGGATCCAAATGCAATTATCTTTATTAATAGATGTGCGCCTCAGTTGTAGGAGATGGTTCAGGAAGCAACTGATTGACACAAAACACATTTCAGTATTACCTGAAACTTCATGGGAAAAGTAAAGAAGAGCATGATGCAGACCCAAATCAGCTAGCTTCTCGTTAATCCAAATTAAGAAAGAAGAGCTTCGGTATTGAATCCCGAATGCCAGTGTAAATACTGGCTTTAAATACACAAACACTTGATTTGTTTTCTCTCACCGTGTGGGGCTTGGTGCAAGATATTGATCAGACAATATCCTGGTCAATCAGACTAAATGATTGCCTATAAGCCTCGAGCTTCTGCCGCTCGCTAGAAGGCATGAGAGTGATCAGGAGGAAACAGAATAGTAGTGGTTCAGATATGAGCTGCTCGGCCGCTGATAGTTCCCGACAGCCTTGTGGAACTGAGCAATGCAAATGTACAATAAACAGGGCCTAAGCTGGTAGAGGTCTTTCAATCACTCAGGGGCAATAGTTCAACCCCTGGCCAAGCATAATCCTTGCCTTGAAACCCCTGGGACTCCAGCTTCCAACCTGCTCTATGGCACAAAGATATTAGATAGCCATATGTAGATTCACTAGGTAAACAGACTCTTATGATAACACAATATGCTCTTTCTTCTACTAGGAATATATTTAAAGCTAACTTCTGCTTTCTTCCGATGGAGAGCTCAAATTGAAGGCTTATCTTTGCGCTATCAGAATTCGATGCAGTTGTTTGCTTTGTTTGACATCCTTGATATATTTCTTGCTGAGACAAAATTGGTATCTCTTCTTTGTGAATTAAGCTGCCTCGGTGTTTGCATTATAGACCAGCCAAGACTGAAATGTAGCTTATGGAGGGCTGCTCAAGAACTGTTGGAGTATGATTAGGTCAATAGGCAGAAACGGAAATGCCACTTAGAGAAAGACTGCATTATTTATTTCTTTTACTCTTTTAAAATGTATTGAACATTAGCAATAAAAAAGCAGCATTTCTAAACTGTTGTCAAGATCCCCTTATCCAACATGTTGGGTAATAATGATGCTAAAAAGAATAAAACAAATTATCTTTGTTGTACTATTTACATCCTTCCTGTTATCTTCTAAAAATTGTGCTCACTTCCCCTCTGATTGATTTACACACTTGTCTCAACATACCTAGTTTACTTTAAAATATATATTTTAAATTGTCTGTGGGTCCATTTAATCAAATTTCAAACATCTGATTAATAGAAATATCTAAATCTTAAAATCTTAATTTTTGAGGTTTTGACTGGACTTGATCATGGCCAATAATGGTCATTCATCAGTAGACAGTTAGGGGTCCACCACATATAACTATTTTAGGTTTTCAACTCCAGCGTGCTTAGAAGTCTAACATTATGACTGCCATCCATTTATCCATCAGTCAAAATGGAGGTTTCAAGCTCCCTCTAATCTCTTCTTAGCTCTCCAGAAGAAATAACACAGGAGTTTTTTTTCCCAAATTTTTTGCTTTAATTCAGTTTTTCTTCCTCAGAAATTATATTTTTGCCTGTATTGAGGCATTTTTACTTAATGACCACACATATGTACAATACCCACTAAAAGCCATTTATACAGAGATGCACAAGATGTACTGACGTGCTATTTTTCTCCATCAACCAGAGGAGCCCATATGGAGACAAGTACACAGATGCATATGCACACACAAACAGCAGGAAGGGGTGTCTGTCTGTGTGTGGAGGAGGGGTAGCAGGGACGGAAGATCAGTGACTGGAGGGTGCTGGATGAGGTTGTGGGCTGCTGATAATGTTCTCTGGGTTTGTGCAACGCCCCCTCCCCAACATCGCCTCCCTCTCTCCTGAGCTCAACAGTCCCAGCAGGAAGCCACTCCATCCTAGGGAGAGGGTCCTTCCGGACAGCAGGAGATCCAGAGATGAGCGCGGGGAGGCGATGGGGGTACTGAGAGACAGGCATGAGAGGGGTCACTTTAAGTGTGCATCAGATGATTTATGTGAAAGGAGGCAGTTGATGGGGAGTTGACACTGATCATGTGCTCTGCCTGTCCATTGTGTCAGATAGTGAAAAAGAAAGACAAAAATCACCAGCTCAACCTTTTGTTCTCAGTAAATGTAGCTGAAATAGACCATAGGAGCTCTAAAATACATATCTTTTTTTTTTTTTTTGTTGGCTAAAATCAGTTTCATGTGACGAAATGAGCAGTTTTCTTCGATTCTACTTTCTTTCAAACTTATTTTATGCCATGCAATTTACATTAGTGACTTGTCTGAATTGTACATCTGTGTATTTGCTGCAAACTAATTCCTCCAAGGTGCATTTTATTTTGTGGCAGATCCACTGCCGTAAGTGTCCTTCACAGGGCTGACTATTTTCTGTTAAACTGGAATCTTAATTTCATTCAGCTGGTGTTCTGTGTCTAAATCAGACACTGATTACACGACAAAAGTGAAACCCAGCAGGGCTCTATGTTGGATAGGACCAGATATGAGAATGACTGCAAGTTGCTGCACAGCAGAGAGCAAAAATGCAAATGACGGCATAAAAAAAATAGCCACACTTTTTAATTTTTTTGAACTTGTAAACTGTTACTATTAACCGAGGCTGTAGGATGTTTCTCTTTGTTCTAAACACACAAGTGCCTTTTAAGAAAATGCAAGTACTTGTGAAATGATAATGATGATATAATACAAATCTATTAGTCCTTCAGTTTTTGCATGCCTAATAATTAGATTAATTGAATGACACTCGTTTAGAGAAAATGAGGGACCCAGTGGTGTTAATTCAACCTGTGATTCCAGATGCTCATTTCAAAACAGCTAAGTGAACTACCTAATCATCGTGTGCCATCTGGGAATTCCCCTCCAAGGCAGCAATAGGAGATAACGCTGCCATGTACCTTAAAAAGGCATCAACTGATCACTGTCTGCTGCTAAAGAGTGGCAGCTATTTAGTCCCTCCAGCAAATAAGTGGGGGATAAAAGTGAGTGCTTTGATTATAAACACCCTGTTCCTTTTTTTCTACACCTTCATTTAATTTTCCCTTTCATATGAAAGCAGAAAAGGTTGTTTTGACTGTATTATGCACAAAAGCAAGTCATTGTAGTAGGACAACAATTGCAATCGCTGTTTAAAGGGAGGCTACACAGCATGCAGAGAAATATATTCTCCTTGGGTAAAACCAAAACACATATATTTTTACCAATGTGCAAAATGCGTCTTTGGTTAAAAAAAATAAATAAATATGTACTGCAGATCAAACTGAACACAGAATCCTCACATTGAAGCGTGGTGGTGGCAGCAGCATGCTGTGTTGATATTTCATCACAAAAAGGGGGACTTGCAAGACTTAAAGGGAAGATGGATGGAGCTAGATAAGGGCAATCCTTAAGGAAAACTTGTTAGAGATTGTCAGAGACTTGGTTCTGAGGTTACCTTCCAGCATAACAACCTAGTACTTGCAGCATCTGGGATTTTCCTCCCAAAGCAGCATTAACACGTTGTATGTTGATACACATTGTAAATGTGTAAAAGCTGCTGTATCGCCTCTCCAGCTAAAAAACTGGGGAATAAAAGCAAATGTCTTGATTATCAACTTCCTGTTCATTTAGGGCACCTAATGCTAATTTCCCTCTTTTATTTGAAGGTAAATAAGGTCATTATGGCTGTGCTAATGATTAGCATATCTCACAGGTGTAATTCTCTGGAAATATTGCATTGGAACTCCTTTGGTAGAAAAAAACCCCCACTCCATTTCTACAAAGATAAGAGACTGACTAATTTATCCTCAAATTTGCACCATGTACAAAAAATCATGCAAATGAACTGGGTTCTCAATTGGAAGACACAGCATTTGGGTGACATTAATCAAAGAAAAATATGCAGACAAAGGTGACAGTAATCCCAATACTCGTGCATAAGTGGCACAGCTGTGATTTCGCTCATTGTATAGTTGTGGAGTTCCTTGCATGGACTGCAGTGCAAATGGAAATTCTATATGTTACAGAAGAACCTGCTCTCATTATTTTTTATTTTAGCTCGCAGTGATCAAATGTCCATGAACTCACTTTTTTCACATGTAGGTGTTCAGGTCTTCTAGTTACAATAATGCAATTACAAGTATCTGTTGGTTTTTCCATTATCACTTAAAGTTGGCAAGAAGCAAAAAGACTTCAGCTTGTCATGAGGTTGTTATATGAAAATGAGCAAGTATAGTTTTCAGCCAAAGTAGGAAAGCTTGACTAAAAGTTTCAGATAATTTTCATACTTCAGACAAAAGCTACAGTTTCTGCTAATCTAAATTGTAAGGAGTAGTTATGACTGATCCAGACATTTGATGACAGAAATCATCTGCAGGCGCATGACGTTCTTTAAGTAAATGTGTGCATCTTCATTAGCTGCATGCAGCCCCCTGAACTGTGAAATTTATCAACATTCTTCTATTCATCTGTTTGACGTACGGCTGTTTCGATAGCTGTGTACTGCAGCAGCCCGAGCTCACCTAAGCTCTCCACTGAGTTGTAGCCCAATGCTGCATAATCCCCCAACAGAGCCATCAAGCCAGCCTGCAAACAGAGCTCACTGCTGGCTCTCTCTGCATGGAATGAGCAAACCAACATCACAACAAAGGGTGTTTATGGAAAAATAGATGCTGGCGCAGCCGACCAGAAAGGGCTTAGCAGTGATCAGACCCTGCTCCCACCTTTATCCTTCACCGTTCACATTGAAATGCAAATATCAAGGCAGGGTTTCCATCCGTGTGCCACTCACAAATTGAAAAGCAGTTTTTATCTATGCAAATGCAAGCATGGTAATTGAAGTTAATCAATCAATGCTAGCTTTCACTAAAACCTTGAACATGATTGAATAAAGTAATTATCATTCAGGAGAAAATGATGAAGTTGTAGACAGCATGAACCTTATTAAAGGAGGATTTTGAGTCACAATGGCTTAATTTAGCCAGCAGCCCCCTCTGTGTCTTCCTCCTCTTCTCCCTTCTGTCTCTGCATCTTTTCCCCCTCTTCACTCTATCCCTCTATTTTTCAATTTTGTGTGAAGCAGAATAGCTCACTGTTAAGACTGTTTTAATTTGGTGTGAAATATCCCCCAAGTCAGACAACTTGAGGTACAAGAACGAAGGATAATTGTGATTGAAGCACTTACAATTTTAAAATGATCTTTTATATGTCAACTAACATTTCCACTATGTGTTCCTATCAAGATTTGACAATAGTCAAAATGTACTATCAGTTTAATCATTGGATGATTTTATAGCTAGATTTTGGGGTTTTTTTTAAAGCAAATGCTTTTATATAAACCTTTATTTTTCACACAGTGTGCTGTTGGAAGTAGAAGCTTTCAAACTTAAAGAAACTTTTAGAACACTTTCCAAAATTATACACACCACATTAACTGTTTTTGGCTTGTTACAGCCACAACTTTTAATGTATTTAATCCAGAGTTTATGTAATAACACAAAGTAGAACAAAGCTGGGAAGTGGAAGAAAAAATATGCATTGTTTTATATTTAAAAAAATATACAAATTCAAATCTAAAAGGGATGACGTTGAGCCCCCATTCCTCTGATACATTAAATAAAATTTTTAAGTCAATTAATTATTAGATAAAGTCACTATGTGTCTAACTTAACCTATCATTACAATTGTTCTGTGAAGCCCTTTAAGGTTTGCTAGTAAACAGTTAATAATCAGCATCGTGAAGATCAAGGAAGCCTGAGCCTGCCATTCACTTGTGAAAGAAGGTGGTGGCCGAATCAAGCTGTGGGAATGTTTTTCCTCAGCAGAAACAGGGAAGCTGGTCAGAGTTTATGGGAATTTGGGAGAAGACAAACACAGGAAAATTCTAAAAGACGACTTTAGATGGCACAAAAGATTGTATACAGGAATGGAGGTTCACCTTTCAAAAAGGCAATGGCCCTAAAAATAGAGGTAGAGATCCAATAAAATAGTTTACGTAAAAACATGTTCATGTGTTAGAATGGCCTAGCCAAAGTTTAATCCAGCTGATAATTAAGCCAAGGCTTTAAAATTTATGTTTCCAACCAATTTGATCCAACTGACCTTGAGCTATTTTGTGAAGAATAAAAAATCAGTCTCTATAAGTGGAAAGCTGCCCTGTGATGGACAGGTGACCTATTCAGTGACCACTGGAGATAGTCCCCCCACAACCCTGCAAGGAAACACAGTTATAGAGAATGGATGGATGGATGGATGGATGGATGGATGGATGGATGGATGGATGGATGGATGGATGGATGGATGGATGGATGGATGATATGTTTAAAGCTATGTGAAAACTTGAAGCTGCCATTGCAGTGAGAGGTAGTTCTGCTAGTGACTTGGAAAGACGAAATACAAATGTGTCCTACACTTTTCGGATTTTTATTTGATTCTGTATAAAAATTACCATGCATTAGGTTCTTCTAATTAATCAGATAAGACATTTAAAAAATTCATTATACGTCAACACATTGGCAGAATTCAAAAACAGAATATTAAAATAAATGTTTTTCCTATGGTAGTGGATGTGAGGTATATGCATTCTCTGTTGATTATCCTGATTTTGCAAAAAATAGCATAATGACTTAATAATATAACATCTTCTGTTTCAGAAAAAAAATTGTGTAAATTTAGAGCTGAGGCACATGTATAGATCTCGAACCCTTTGTGATTAACCCTTGATGTCTTTATGGGAGGGCTTAGTTTACACTTGTGTCTTACAGTTCAGGTTAGGAACAAAGAAAAAGAGAGCGAGACATCAGCGTCAACCGCTTTCAAACAAAATCTTCCCACCCCTCCCCAACTTCCACCTGTCATCCAAGACTGTGGTAATTGAGTCTTCCAGAGTGCCATGGCTGCTACCTTACTGTGGCTCTCCTGGCTGCTCTCCTCATGGCAGGGCTAGTTAAAGGCCTCTTTGGTTTGTCACAGAGTTTAATATGCACCCTACATAATTATGCAGGATTCACAGTGCTATCAAACTGCAATTCAAATTAGTTCAGGATTAAAGGCACAGAACAGTACTGGTTCCTTAATTGCATTGTACTGTGCTGATCACATTCAAATACCCATTACTCATTCCCTCTGCGGAGCAATAAGTCAGAGGGATTAATACTGAGGCAGGTGACAGGGCCAAGCCATTAAAAGGCAGTTATGCAGAAAGCATGGCTGGTTTTATTCACGTTAATGAAATCAGTGAAATGAAACTGTAATAGATTTATCAAAGCTCAGATGGATTTGCAGTAAATCAGTTTGATTCAGGCAATCAAACTGGACAATGGAGATAGTTTTCAGCTACAGCAGTGGATATCAGGCAGCAGCATGTGAGAAGAGCTGATATTCTTCTTGTGAGGATTTGGTGAACACCCGGTGCCTAGGCCCTATTCCCAGAGCTGGGTCTGCTCATTTTTTGTCAGCTAAATGGTGCCAGTGACTGATAAAACATACTGCCTACCCGTTAAACACCATATTCTTCTACCCCGTTCTCTCATCCTGCACTCTGTCTCGCTCTCGCTCTCCTCTTGAATTTATGAACCGTGTGTTGCAGATTCTGGCTTGTTATACAGTGCACAAGCCCACGAATTAGAACCTAAATTCACTTACATCAAACGGATTAGTGCTGAAATCCATCCGTCTGAGCTTGTCTCATGGCACTGAGCTTCAAGTTGCAGTCCAATGCAGGAAACTGGCCGGACAAAAGTAGGGAACAATAAAAAATCTAAAAAAATTAAAAATTACATATTGTAGTTTATTCACATTTAATGTTTATTTTTATACTGAAATCCATATATTGACGCATACATGAATTATGAAGCAGATACACAAATCAAGTTAGAACAGAATAGTGATTCCATATTTTGATTTCTTAAGAGAAACTTAAAACTATTCTTTAAATATCAACATTTTTGTGTTTTTATTCCCTGTAATTAGTTAAAGGAAGGCATTATGTGAGCTACAGTCTGCAGCTGCTCCACATGTCTTACTGTGAAAGGATGCAATTGATTTTTAGCCAGTGATGTTAGTGTATTATGGGATGTTAATGGCTCACAATAATCTATCCATGTTAACTGCAGCTTCAGAATAATGACCACATTAATGTCTTTTGAAATGAAGGCTATATTAAATGACTTTGCATTGTTTAGGAAATAAAATAAACAAAACTTACTTTTGATATTTTCTCACTGCTAACCAACTGTAGCAATAAATGGGCTCTTCAGGCAGAAAATATAATACAATCTAAATTATTATTATTATTATTATTATTATTATTATTATTATTATATAAATAAAATCAAACACTCATTTATTTACTCACTATACTGTGCCTTGTTCATTAAGTTGTAATTTATACCTTAAATTAATATTTATCATTTAGAATTAAGAAAAATAAAAATAAAAATCTCGATTAAAAATTAATCAAGGGTAGCTTTAACTCCTCTAAGTGTCATAACTACTCAATCAGTTGTTGAAATAATTCCGAAAGAGGTAAGTTAAGACCAATTCTGATATGGATCAAATAGACTCAGTGTTGGTTTAACACACTGCCAGTTTTACTGTGCAAAAAGTTCAGTTTTGCTATCTGACAGGAGCAGATTCTGCTACATGTTTGTGGTATCCCTTTGAAGCTCATTGTGAGCTACAATTAAATACATTTTTCTTTCCTATCAGCTAATGAACAATCTTTCTACACTTCCATGTGCCATACTCATTTCATTTTTGGCTGATGAACAGAAAAGTGCTGTGTGAGATATTCACATCTTGGAACGATGTTTCAAAACCAAAATGCTTTAAATTTTTCTACAACTTTATCCCTGGTCTGTCTGGTGTGTTTCTTAGAACTTGTGATGCAATTAGTTCTAAACCAATCATCCAAAGCCCTCTCAGAAAAGCTAATGTATATCTGTGTGTGTTTGTCACAGATTAAATCTGCTTACTAATTAGGTGACTTCTGAGGTCAGCGATATCTGATGTCAGATTTATCAGAGTAGAAATGGCTCAATAAAACATGAATAAGACTCTTCACGAAAGCCTATTTGTAAGGAAAAATTTAATAATCATGTATTATTTCCCTTCAACTCCAATCTCATGCACATTGTGAGGTTGGCTTTGGACCATAACACCGCAAGGCCAAAATGCTTAAAAGTTCCAGGCGTTTCATATAACGCACTGTATGCTGCAAATGACATTCAAAACAAGATCGGGTCATTTTCCAATTCCTGCCTCTCGCCTTTTCTGTGTAAAAATGGTTAAATGACCTGAGCTCAAATGACATTATTCTTAAATGTGTTCTTAATGAGTCGTCCACTGTACAGTATAAATTCCAATTACATCCAATTAACCCCAATCAGAAGCACCTCATCTTTAGCCTCTTTTTTTATTTAATGGTTCGCTGCGACTTCAACCATTGATTAGGCTGAGTGAGCAGCACTACTAAATGACCACCTTGAAGGAGATGGGAGCTGTTAGCCTTAATAGAGACCACATGCCCATTACACCTCTGCATGCACAGTTCCTTCCTTTAACAGCCAAGATCAACTTTTATATTGGGGTCTGAAAGGCCTCTATCCTGGCTTGATTTCGACTTTAGCCAATTTGCTTCTAGTGAAAATGTTAAGTAGAAACCTCCCATCCATGAAAACTGGCCTATTATTTTCTAATTACAGTGCATTTAGGTCCTTCAGTAGGCATTTGTGATGATTATCCATGGAGTCATCTCAATATATGCACAGTGGAGTTTTTCTCAGCTAAACCTAAGTGGCATTGTGTCCTTTTATGTTGTCCTTAAGTATTTATCCACCAAAGACGAAATGCGACTAAGACTGGATATGCAAACCTTGAGCCTGTTCTTGTTAGTCTATTATTCAAGACATTTTTTGGGACAGAAACTAATCAAAGCCGCTTCACTTTGTATTTTTTATGCTTTAATCAGGAGCAACACAAAACCTCCCCTTTACCACATCAGAGAAACAATGAAGGCAAGATATAAAAGCAAAAATCCATTCAACGTACAATCCTCCAGTGCTAAAATTGGCAGCGGAAACAGGAATAAGCCCTCCCACATATTTAGTCTTGAGAATTTCTCTATTTGTCCTCTTTTGAGGAGTTTGCATTGCATAATTCCCACATGGCTTTAGACATAACAATCTGTAGATTAAACCAAACAAAAGTGTTTGCAAGAACTCCCTGGATTTCAAGTGCATTTAAATTACAATTCCCTCATAGTTTGAGCTTTGTTAAAACAAAGACAACAGCATTGGTTTCTAAATGAAAGCAAACAGAGTCAACGTTAGAAGTGGATTAACTAGAGAAGAACCAGAGAGCTGTAAGTCTTTGAAAGAGTCTTCGAGTACAATTGTCAGAGACTAACATATGAGGCCTTCACAGTGGGCATAAGTGAATAATGTGTTTATTTATAGATGTTATGAAATTAAACACACTTAAAACCAGGGGACTGTGTGGCTTAATCAAGTCCCCTTAAATCCAGTTCATGCTCACAATTTACAAAGCAGCTGTAAGCGGGGAGCATTAAGTGCATTCCCTCATCACTCTATAAACGGGAGTGGCCAAGCAGACAAAACTCAAGTAGTAAATTAATAGTAATAAAAACTCCAACTGCAGGGACAGATGCAGAAATTAAAAGCCACAAATGAAAACAACAAGCCGCTCGGATTAATAAAATCCAAGACAATGACATTTCTCAACCAATCAGATTCACCTACTGTGGGATATTTAGACGTATTTAATATTGATTTGCATCACACTTAGCACAAAGTGAATGAATGCAATGAAGGATGTAGGGTTCTTCACAGAGGTATTGTTTTGAATAATAGTGTAACTGTTATTACCACATGTTAGCTTATACTAAAAAAATGTGCTATTTGTACTGTTTAACCTATCTAGTGCATATAAATACAAACATTCACCTGCTTGAACTGCTTTTCTACACTGAAAAATGTTTCTCTGAAAAAAAACAACAACGTATTTTTAATTTGTTACAGATAATTTCATTAGTTTCCCAAAACTATAATTCAGATTTAATCATTACCAAATCAGATTCAGTCTCATTCAATCAAAATTCAATCAATTAAATTTGATTAAAATAAATTCAGAATTATAGGTTAAGCAAAACTAAGCTAACATATTACGGTCATTTTAAAAAAAAAATTTTTCAAATGTAAAAAAAATTAAACGTACATCGCAATGAAATGTACTTTTCAGCTAAGACGATTAGTCAAAATACCTTCTGTGTCCTAGAGGCTTTAAAAATATCAACAGTATATAACCTCATCAGTTGCTGTTTTTAATGTTTTGTCTGTCATTACATGTGCAAGCCTTTAAACAACAAATCTTATTTTGCAAATTTAGAAATTGAGGGAGCTTTTAAATAATTTCATGATTACTAGTAACTTTGAAAAGCAATTATGGGTTGTGCTTAACCTTTTATGTGAACCAGCATCCTTTTTTTTTTTAAGAGAAATGGTTACATGTTGGGCAGTTTGAATTTCAAAGCAGCCTCGGTCCTAAGTTATCATGTCTGAAGCAACAGCTTGTTGGTGTTTGTGGCTAACAGTGGCCTTGCTGAAAAAATAGTGAGAATCTATCTTTACCTGCTTTTACCTGCCTTTTTGCATTATTTTTTTATGTAAAAAATAAAATAAAATATAATAAACAAAACAAAGCAAAACCTCAAGTTCATCATTTAGTGGCTGATCAGTCCTCCTTGATGTCTCTGTTACTGGAAGTCCAAGCTGCACAAAGGTTTTACCGAATTAGAGAGAGGACTCATTGCCTTTTGAAGTTCAGTTCCATAAATGTTCTTCGTTTGGACTGAATGCTGTCCTCCGTTAGTTCATTTTTGTGTTGTTAAAGAGTCCAGTTTTCTTACACATAGCTTCGTCGGCTTTATGAATGTTAAATATTCCGCAAGTTTTAGTGGTAACATTTTTAACAGTCATTCCTTTCTTGTTTCCTTATTTTTTAACTTTGGTTTTGTGCTTATTTTGCTAAATTAAATCAGTGGAAAATAGACAATAAGGAGTGTTAGACTGATTAAAAATGAGTCAAATTTATGATAATATTGATTACTTGTTATTGTTGACTCGTTTAATAATCTTTAACTGAATTGGTGATGTTGATTCTTAAAAATGATGAGGAGGTTTAAGTTTAAAATGTTGGAAGTTTAAGCAAAAACGGTATTTCTGCACAGAGTTTGCATGTTCTCCCTGTGCTTGCGTGGGTTCTCTTTGGATACTCCAGCTTCCTCCCACAGTCCAAAAACATGACTGTCAGGTTAATTGGTCTCTCTAAATTCTCCCTTGGTGTGAGTGTGTGCATGTGTCCTGTCTGTCTCTGTGTTGCCCTGCGACAGACTGGCGACCTGTCCAGGGTGAACCCGCCTCTCGCCCTGAACGTTAGCTGGAGATGGGCAACCCTCCCGACCCCACTAGGGACAAGGGTGTTAGAAAATGGATGGATGGATGGATGGATGGGTGGATGGATGGGTGGATGGATGGATGGATGGATGGATGGATGGGTGGATGGATGGATGGATGGATGGGTGAATGGATGGATGGATGGATGGATGGATGTTTGATAGGTAAAATTTATTTAAAGTAAATTTTACAGCCACATAAAGCTCCTTTTTGCTTAAGAGGTCTTTTGAAATAGTTTAATGCAAGAAGGAGAAAGAATAAACCAGATTGGTTTATTCTTAAACTCCACTCTCTGAACTCCACAAATGTAGTAACTACCTGTCCAGTTCACCACACGCCCCCTCAATTTTTCATCCTGAGGGACCCACTTCTACAACTAAGTGCACTTGAACAACACTTTCTTACTCCTCAGCTGGATGTACTGCTGGGTAGCTATTCTCATACGGAGAGGTCATCTTTCTAACAATTTACTGAGTAAAGTGAAAAAAAAGGGAAAAGTTGGGCTTGTCAGAAAAGAAATCTTTATTGGAAAACTGAATGTTTATTGAAAAATGTAAGATGTAATTTCAAGATGTCTAATATGCACAAGCTAATTTGATGATTACACTTACTTTAATGTTTCAATGCATTTGTCAAATAAAGTATGCTCCTAAGCAATTCTAAAATGAAAATGTCAGAATTAAAGAGACACAAATATAAATCAAGGTAATTTTTAATTCCCTGAACGTAGACAGAAGAAAATCCATTAAATAATGTTCTTATTCACAGAACCGATATTAAACAAAAGGACTTAGGAAATGTTTACTGTGACATGAGTGACCTCCAGAAGGCTCTATGTATGGACATGAATAGATGGAGTATTAAAGAGGCAGATGCTGTTACCACGCTGACATCTTTCCCCAGAAGGTTTAAGGTTTAACCAGGACAGATGTCAAGAAATATTTTAACGAGTTGTCATAATTTCATATTTTAGACTAATTATTGTAATTGTCCTTTAACAAGTTTTATGTAAAATGTAACTTACCATGTCAAGTCCTGTCCCACATATTACCTCCTGAAGAGTTCTCCACCACAGACCACAAATATTTGGAGCAACAGAGAAGACTCCAGATACGTCACGGATGCAGTTATGGATAATGGGAAAGCAGGGTTTGGTTACAAAGCAATATCCTAAGGTTTGAAGTTTTTGTGGCGTACTTCTCATTCTATTAAGCAAAAATGTAAGAATGTGGCAGAGCTTTCTCAGAACCTTTGAGGACATGGCTGTCCATCTGTCATAAACCATGTAAGGGGAGCTTTGATCAAAAAAGCACTTAAGACGTCCATGGTGACTCTGGAGGAGCTGCAGAGATCCATAGCTCAGGTGCTGCGCAACATAAAACTAACTGCAAATTACTCTGAACTTGTGTCCATTGCTAATCATGGTGGTGGCCACATCATGCTGTGGGGATGCTTTTCTTCAGAAACAAAACGAGCAACGCCATGATGGATCTTACTTAATGTCACAGTTTTGAATTTGATCAGTTATCAGGATGTTTATTCTCATTTCTTAAAAAGATGTGTCCGTCTAAAAGGAATTTTGAGAAAAGCACACTATTCACAAGAAATTGCCTCAGGAAAACATGTTTTTCTAACATGATATAACATCATCAAAATCTTTACTAAGATAATGATATAAACTCTTATCAGAACAAAGCAAAAATGAGACAAATAAACCATTGTCTCAAGAAGGATAACCTTTGGTTTCACTGTCACAAATTATCTTACGTATGCTCATAAAAAAACATCAAATCTGCCAAAGAGTGCTTTTTTAGTATGAACTAAAAATTACTACATAAAAGTAAGAGAAAATGAAATTCTTTCACGTGTTGGCCTTAAAATTCATCACTTTAACACCCTGGTAAGTGTCCTCCACTCCTTTCACACTTTCCCAATTACACAGCATCACCGTGATACTTGCAAACCCTGAAGGACGTACAGTAAGTATACAAGGTTCATCATTTTAAAACCAGAAGTTTCAAATCAAAAACTCTCCTAATTAGTTAGATGTGTCATCACAGTGTCAGAATCCTCCACACCTTAAACACGTCCCACTAAGATCTCAGACATCTCCTACAAGTAAAATCCACTTATTACATGACAGTCTATTTCAGATGAAGCATTGTGCAGGGAAAGTATATAACGCAAGGATTCTTCTCGTAATAACTCACCTGTAAGAACCCTGCAGCAATGTATAAAAGTGTGAACATCTGGTCAATGAGTGGAGAATATATTTCTTTTTTTTTCCTTTTCTGAGAAGCCACACAGGTTTGATGATGGCTTGAGATTCCGGTGACCTCTTGCTTCAGTAGCAACGGCCTTATCTCTGGAGGGTCAATTACCATTCGCTTTGGCTTGATCTTGTTTGTTTAACTTGACACAGTGAAGAAAGGCCTGACATTGACCAGAATCTGCTGCATTAATGTGTTCCATGTTTTGCATTCATCACTGTCACTGAGCTGGAGAAGACCACAGGCATCAGGGAAGAGCAGGAAAACGATTCTGTGTGTATATGGCAAAATGAACAGCATAGTAAGGAGACAGGAAATTGTATATATAAAAAAAAGCAAGTTGAAATTAATTTCATCACCTCATAATTATAAGTTAGTAAAACACAGTTGAAACAAGAGATGTATAAATGTTATATTAAAATGTTTTTTCTCAGGCATTTTAGGTCACTTACGGTTTCCAAAACAATCCCTATTTGCCACTCCAAAATGTCAGAATCATGAGAAGAAAAATCATTTTAAAAGTTCTCTGAGAATTAAGAAGCTTACATGCACTCAAATTATTATGCCTTTAAACAAATTAGTTAAAGCCCAGATAATGTTGAAAATTTGCAAATTATGTAAAATGGAGAAAATGTCCAATAAATATTTACTTGTAGACACATTTTGTACTCTTAAATGTTAAAGGAAGTGAAATATTTAGTCATTCGACCTCGGAAAAGCAAAATTCAAAAAGAATAATGTCTTTCTGGTATATATGAAAAAATAACATTTGTAACTTTGATGTAAAGTAAGGAGAATTAAAACTGAAATAATTAGATAAATAAGTACGTCATTGATTCATTAATTAAATAACCATGAAATAAATCAATGTTTAAATTATTTATTCAATAGATAATTAAGAATTAATTAATTTTATCTGTCAAACTCTCCCACCAAAACCAAGGGGCAAGACTAACACTAATCTGTTAAACTGCACTAGTGTATTTTTTTTAATTTGTTTTTCAAATGACAGTTTTTGTCACAAGTGCTCAATCATTTTAGTAGTCAAGTACAGGCAGGTTGGACCATCCACAGAGTGCTGGGCTTGTTAACTATCCAAGCTTGTCCTCTCTTCCAACATTTCTCTTGTCTTCTTTCTTGTTGCACAACAAATCAAATCTCCATGTTCATATTTATTTTATGTACCACATTCAAGCTAGAGACATTACCATCTTGGGGGAAGCTAATGTTATGGATTGATTGTATTCAAAATGTAGTGTCAACACTCGTAGGGCTCCTTCAGTCTTGTACTAGCTTTTCTCCTCTCATGCAGTTTTTCATATATTTCTTAATTTGTTTTGAATGGAACTTAAAAAGGAAATAGTGTAAAATATTTGTCATCTGCCCAAGAAAGGGCTGTTAAAAAAGCCCTTTCTTTAAAAGTTTTTAAAACTGAAATTGTATATAACCCTAAAATCTCCAACAACAAGAAAGTTAAGAGAAAAACTCAGAAATTACTCTGAACTAGATGAATGTAGAATAATATTGACATTTCATGTAATAAATTAAGATTTTTTCTTATGAGCACAGTTCTTATATTTGCTGATACTGAAATCTGTTTCATTTGGAAACTACTTTGATAAAGACTCCCACGCAGGCTCTGACAGCGAACTCTGAGTTGGTTCCATGTAGGGAGTGCTGTCACTGGATGGATCTCAGTTTACATGTAATCCATATATCTTTTGGCCTTAGTTGTGTTGGCAAATGGCTTACAATCACCATTAATCTAATGTTTCCATACAAAACAATATGCTGAAATTTCCTAGTTTAGTTAAGAACTAATGCTATATTTGATTACTTTTCCTTTCCGTGTTGTTAAAAGGACTTTAAAATCTATTGTCACAATTCAAAGCCAAGTTTATCCTTGAGAACTACACCGAGTTCCAAATTATTATGCAAATTGGATTTAAGTGTCGTAAAGATAACATTTTTTGTTGTGCTATTAAATTTATAGATGGTATTGTATGTCTGGGCTCTTTGAATCACTATAATTAATTTCAGAGAACTGGGTTGATTAGTTTGTCTGGTGAACTCAATTAAAGAAAATCTACTTAAGAAGGATGTTCCATATTATTAAGCAGGCCACAGGTTTCAAGAAATATGGGAAAGAGAAAGGATCTCTCTGCTGACGAAAATCATCAGATAGTGTAGTGCAGTACGACAAGATATGAAAACATTAGATATTTAACAAAAACTGAAGCGTTATCGTACTGTGAAGAGATTTGTGGCTGATTCAGAACAAAGAT